>CAUYQV010168776.1:0-15500 GCA_963574575.1 Galagoides demidoff
GGGAGAGGATGGGTAGAGGGAGAGTAGTTGGTGGGACCACACCTACAGTGCATCTTACAAGGGTACATGTGAAATTTACTAGGTGCAGAATATAAATGTCTTAACACAATAACTAAGAAAATGCCGTGAAGGCTATGTTAACCAGTTTAATGAAAGTATTTCAAATTGTATATAAAAACAGCACATTATATCCCATGATTGCATTAAGTACACAGCTATGATTTAATAATAATAAAAAAACACAATGAGATACCACCTAACTCCAGTGAGAGTGGCTCTTATCAGAAAGTTCTAAAACAACAGATGCTGGCATGGATGTGGAGAGAAAGGAACATTTCTACATGGCTGGTGGGCTGCAAATTAGTGCAACCTCTTTGGAAAGTAGTATGGAGATGTCTCAAAGAACTAGAAGGAGACCTACCATTTGATCCAGCAATCCCACTACTGGGTATTTATTCAAAGGGCAAAACACGTATTTTATAGAAAAGACACTTGCTGTCAAATGTTTATTGCAGCACAATTAACAATTGCAAAGATGTGGAAACAACCCAATAATACATGAGCAGATTAATAAAAAGTGGTGTATATATATATGTAGCAAGGAGTGGTATATATATATATATAAGCCACAAAAAAAATGTGATCTAATATCTCTTATAATAACCTGGATGAAACTGGAGACCATTCTTAAACAATAATAGTATACATACATATACATATATATATGTGTATGTATATATATAACAATGTTGTATACATATATACAGCAATGGTATATATATATAAGCCACAAAAAAATGGTGATCTAGTATCTCTTATAACAACCTGGATGAAACTGGAGACCATTCTTCTAGGTGGAGCATGGCAAGAATGGAAAAACAAACACCAAATGTCCTCAGTAGTAAATTGGAACCAGTAGATCAACACTTACGTGCATATATGGAAGTAAAATTCAATGGAAAACAAACAGGTGGGAAGGGGCAGGGGTTGGGTATTTGCACCAAATAGTATAATGCACACCTTCTGGGTAAAGGGTACACTTAATTAACTTTGACTTAAAATGTACAAAAGCTAATTATGTGACCAAAATGTATACACCCTTGTAATATTCAGAAATTTAAAAAATTGTTCAATTTTGGGCTGATATTACGTGGAGGGTTTTATACTTACTTCTGCTCAAACCCCCTGTTTTAAAAACCACATTATAATATTTTAATATTAGCTTAACAGCACTAATAAAAAACAAATCATAACAGTCCATTATTTTGCCTTGTTTAGGGATTCCATGGGATTCCATCCCATACAGTCTATGCTAACCCTTGGAGGCATTTACGTTGTATAAATTATCTTTGAATGTCACAGATGTATGGATGCTTTTTTTTAGTCATGCTATTTAGCTTTTAATCTCAAAGAATTTAATGCATCAAAAAAATAGAAATAGTCTTACAAACCTTACCCATCACCCAGCTTCAACACTCATCAGCATGTTGCCATAGTGATCAGTAGTTTATAAAGGACTGGTCATATTCTAGACTCTTAGGAGCATGGTGGAGACTATGTAGATGGAGTTAGTAACCCAGATAGAAACATTTTTGAAAATCATCATAGTACATTTGTAGTTTACTAATGAAATAACTCATCTGTTTGTACAAATTGCAATTAGTGCAGAAGTTAAAAGTCAAAGTGCCCTGTCCCCTGTGAACCCTAGTCCTATTCCCCAGTGGGAACCCCATATCCATTTGGAAGCTTTCTCTAGGATTCCTCCACATGAGTGTCATTGGGTGTATCAAGGACCCTCCTCCCTGACCCAGAGGGAATGAGGTGTCTCTGCTACCTTGTGAGAAGTGAAAACCAGGGCATGAGCGGTCAGCTGGTGGGAGAGTGGTGGCTGTCACTGTGCTGTCCCCAACGGAGTCCTGCTTGGTGCTGAGTCCTGTTACTCCCTTCGTTCCCAGGCCAGCTGGAGGGAAAGTTAGTTTAGTCTCTCTAGCAAATATTCTGGCCATTGGGGGTGTTGATTTTTTTCTCCCTTCGTATGACTTTGCTCCCACTTGTAAAATAACAGCCCTGGTCCTCTTGAGCTGTGGATGATTCAGATCTTGAGCTTGTTGATTCTTTCTCATTCTTCATTTTCACCCTGATAGATGGAGCAGATGGGTTGCCTCAGGGAATTCCACAAATATAAAAAACACTCAGCTTGAAAAAAAATAGCGGTAAATCTAGAAGTGCTAAGAATTATTTTCCCCCTTTTTATACCTGTAATGGTGCTTTCTTAAGGGAAACATTGATCTCCTATTGCCATTACTACTGAAATAAAATCAGCTCTTTCCTAAAGAGAGTTACCCAGTACCCAGCCTTTTCAGTTAGTATTTCTATTACTAGATATAAAGAAAATAGTCCTTTGTTGAATACTTGATCCTGATCAGGTGATACAGATCAATGCATAGAATATAGGATTTATAAGAACTGTACAGTTTATTCATGTAATAAATTCAAATGTAATCTAATAAGGAAAGTTTCCAAGATTGGACAGTCTGTCTGCTCCTGGAGTTCTATAAGCTGCAAAAAGGTATAATTCTGATCACTGCTGGGAGTGAGAACATGCATGTAGGTTTTCCAGGTGTACATGGTGAGCACAGTTAGCTTTTATGTTCAAAGGTGCTGTGATGCCAGCCAAGCATTTGTGGTTACCTCTGAATGAAAGAATAAAGAAGTTAATGCTTAGTAAGAAAAAGAGCCTCCGTGTGAGGAATCAGGAACTATCATCTATTGCTAGTGGGACTGCAAACTGGTACAATGATTTTGGAGGAAATTTGGCAATATCTAGCAAATTGTAGTTTCAAAACTGGTTTGTTTCCCTCTATTAGAAGATTTTCAGACTTTACATTTAGTCTGAGTCAGTATATTCATAATACCTAACAGTAGAGAAAAAGGAGCTTTCATAAGTTTGGGTCTCAAATTATATTACATTTCTTCCTCTTAACTTAGCTTTTTTAAAAAATTGTTTCAGATTAATTTGAGGGGACAAAGAATTAAGTTACAATGTTTGCATTTGTTAAGTAGAGTCCCTCTTATAATTGTGTCCCATCCCCAAGAGGTGTGCCATATACCCTAACACTGTACCCATTAAGTGGGAGCTCACCAATCCCCCCCTTATACCCCTCTTTCCCCTTCCTCCTTCCCTCTCCCTCCACCTTGAATTAATTTGAGTTTTTCTTTTATGCGGGCAAGTATTAGATCATCTGCTGGCTTCATATTAGTATTGAACACATTGGATTCTTGCTCCTCCATTCTTGTGATACTTTACTAAGAGGAATGTGTTCCACCTCAATCCAGGTTAATGCAAAAGATGTAAAGTCTCCTTCTTTTTAATGGCAGAGTAATATTCCATGGTGTACATATACCATAGTTTGTTAATCCATTCCTGGGTTGGTGGGCATTTAGGTTGTTTCCACATTTTGGCGATTGTAAATGGAAGTGCGATAAACAATCTAGTGTAAATGTCCTTATGATAAAAGGATTTTTTTTTCTTCTGGGTAGATGCCTAGTAATGGGGTTGCAGTATTAACTTAGCTATTTTCTTAAAGTACTTACATGCAGTTAATGGCAACCACCAGCTCTGAGGATTACTAGAGTAGCCAGTAATTTTAAAAGGCTTTCTGATATAACTGCTTTAGGGAAAATGCTTGGCATTTCTTATAAACTAAATATAGACCTATCCTTTGGTTCAGCAATACTACCCTAAGTATGTAGCCAAGAGAAATGAAAACATGTCCACACGCAGGCCTTTACATGAATGTTCATGGCAACTTTATTCATTTCCCAAATTTTAAAAAACTCTGAATGTCCATCAGCAGGAGAATGAACAAACTGTAGCTATCCATACTATGAAATATAACTCAGCATTAAAAATGACTGAGCACTGAGACATGAAACATGGGGGAATCACAACAGCATTATCCTGAGAGCGAGAAGCTGGCCTCAAGAGAACACATACTGTATGAGTATATCATGTGCAGTTTTCGAGCAGGTGAAACTAGTCTACTGAAAAAAATCATAACCATGGTTGCCTGGGCTTTAGGAGTCAGAGTTGATCAGGACAAGACATGAAGGTACCTTCTGAGGTAATGGAAATTGCTTTTTATATTGAAAGGGGTGTGGGTTACATGGATATATCCATTTGTCAAAACTCATTGGAATGTATATTTCAGATAGGAATTTTTTTTTTTTTTTGAGACAGAACCTCAAGCTGTTGCCCTGGGTAGAGTGCCGTGGCATCATACCTCACATCAACCTCCAATTCCTGGGCTCAAGCAATTCTCCTGCCTCCGCTTCCCAAGTAGCTGGGACTACAGGTGCCTGCCACAATGCCCTGCTAATTTTTGGTTGCAGCCGTCATCGTTGTTTGGTGGGCCTGGGCTGGATTCGAACCCATGGCTCAGGTGTATGTGGTTGGCACCTTAGCCGCTTGAGCCACAGGCCTCAAGCTGAAATATTTTGATATATATAAATTTTACATCCTCCTCCAAAATAAAGTTAAGAACATTTTTATTCAAAAGGTCTTCAAAAAACAAAAAAATAAAAAAGTAAACTTCCAGTTTTTCCTTGGCCAGTTGCAAGCCTTACTCTGACATTTTGCCAGAATGATATAAATAAGGATTAGACATTTGTATACAAAACTTATTACTTGCTTATTGGCTATTTCACATCATACTCTTTCTTTAAATCTCAGAGCACAACATTAATCATAATAATATTAAGTATGAAGAATGAATAAAATGCATTAGGCAAAAGCAGCCCCTCTGAATCTACCATCCTTTCTGCATAGCTCAATTCTAAAAGGAGAGGTCACTTTTCCCCAAAGGTAGAAAGTGGGATCTTTGTCACATCATAATAGGCAAAGAGTGTCCTTCATTTGAGAATCCTGATACTGTACTTGTGGATGATCTTTAGCAGTAGCTCAAGAGACACTCTACCCCAGGGGTCCTCAAACTTATTAAACAGGGGGCCAGTTCACTGTCCCTCAGACTGTTGGAGGGCTGGACTGTGGGCCCTGGGACGAGTTGGCTGCTAAGCAGGACAGGTAGCAGTGGCAAAAACACCCAGTGGGCTGGATAAATGTCCTTGGCGGGGATAAATGTCCTCGCATGTGACCCATGGGCCGTAGTTTGAGGAAACCTGCTCTACCCTGTCCAGGATTTGCTCCTTTACCATTTGCTAGGTCAGCTTACATTGCCTGACTAGATAGTGGATTGCACTGGCTACTGTGTTAAGCCTCTGGATTGTATTACTCAGCAATGTAGAGAGAATGGAGGAGAAGGAGAATAGAATTGTCGCCTGGAGTATGTTTGTTTTAAGAGCATTCTTTAAGAAGTATGTATGCATGTACATAGGTATGCATTTATGAATGAATGCACAAATGAGACAGAGTCTCACTCAGTAACCCAGGCTAGAGTGCAGTGGCATCATTGCAACTTCAAACTCCTGGGCTCCAGCAATCTTCCAGCCTCAGCCCCCCAGAGCAGCTGGAACTACAAACATGTGCCACCATGCCTGGCTAATTCTTCTGGGTTTTTTGTAGAGGTGGAGGTATCCCCATGTTGCTCAGGCTGGTCTCGAACTCTTGGCTTTAAGAAATTCTCCTGCCTTGGCCTCCCAAACTACTAGGATTACAGGCATGAGCCATTGTGCCTGGCTGGTTATTTCATTCTGAATATTCAATGGGCTTGATGTGTATCTCATGATGTGATACCTCTAAAAATGAAAAAAAAAAACAAAAACATTCAAAAGCACTTAGAGTGAAAATAAGATGGAGTCTGTCAGGCTAGGGCAGACCTGATGCAGCTGGTCTGGTCAGTTTAGGTCCTGCCTGACCTTTACCCTCTGTCTCCCATTCTTACTGTTCGATAAATTTAGCTCCCACCCTAAAGATGCCTATCTTGAGTAGTTTAGGTGGATTGATTTAGGAGATTAACTTTTGAATTGGAATGTTGTTAATTGAGTCGTGGATTCTGTCAATTATTGTTTAAGATAAGGGTTAACATGGTCTTCACTTGGAACTTAAATGTATAAAACTGTAATTTTGGAACTGGAAGATCAGAACAGTCTTGAAGAGGCTGCTCTTACTGTTCTTCAGAATCCTGGCCTTCCAACAAAGTTCAGTGGACCGTCTCTGCATATTGGCTGACAGTGACAGGCGGCCAGGCCCTCTTTGTCCAGTAATATGTTTAGATTCTCATTGTCCCTAGCATTTCCCTCTTTACCCTGGCACCCTCATCCTCCAGTTTCCTTTTTGTTTCCAAATGAGGGAGTCTGGTAATCTATAGGGACTGAAATCCTGTGAGCACTCACCAATCCAAAGGATCAGCTCTCAGCCATGAAATGACCTTGAGTGAACTTCAGAGAGATTAGTCTGAGAGAAAGGATTAAACTCATTTATGTGAGTGCAGTCCCTAGAGAGGAATGGAGAGTGAGCAAAGTGGCGGTGTTTCCTGGAATCCAGCGGCTGCGAGGTGCAGGGAGTGTGAGCGGCAAGAAGCTGGATACTCCCCTTACACCTTGGTGCGGATAACAGAGGCAGAGATGAGGGCATATCACCATTTTGTAGAAAGTTGCATCAGGCTAGAATACATGGCAAGAAAAGGTACTGTGAGAGCAATGAAATTTGTTTTATGTATGTTTTATCATTTATCCTCATAATTATTTAAGAAATCTTACATTGAAAAGATTTTATTTGGCAATATTGCCTTAAGTTTCTTGTTAAGGACTTCATAAAGGACTTTTTTAAAAAAAGAAGCTACTACAATATTGTAGACGGTCATTTATTGAGATGGGTTCATAAGAAAAAGCGATGATAAAATTTTCTGAAAAAATCAGGTAAGATGGAATGTGTAAGTATGAGCTTATTTTGAAAGTATATATATGCCTGTACATAGACATATGCACACTGAATATTATACACTAATGAGATAGTGGTTAATTTGGGGTAAACAAATGATGTTGTACTTAAAAAAGTTTTTATTTGTTATTTTCTGTTGTTGCAGTTTGGCTGGGGCTGGGTTCAATCCTGCCACCCTTGGTATATGGGGCTGGCGCCCTACTCGCTGAGCCACAGGCGCCTCCTGTGTTATTTTCTATTTCAAAAAAATAACCAATGTATGTTGCCTTTGTAAAATGAAAATAAGAATCCAGGCTCGGCGCCTGTGGCTCAATGGGCTAAGGCGCCAGCCACGTACACCTAAGGTGGCGGGTTCGAATCCCCAGCCCGGGCCCGCCAAACAACAATGATGGCTGCAACCAAAAAAATGACTGGGCGTTGTGGCGGGCGCCTGTGGTCCCAGCTACTTGGGAGGCGGAGGCAGGAGACTCGCTTGAGCCCAGGAGTTGGAGGTTGCTGTGAGCTGTGATGCCATGGCACTCTACCCAGGGAGATAGCTTGTGGCTCCGTCTCAAAAAAAAAAAAGATGTGGCTTAATTGGATTTTCACCTTTGGAGCTTCATTGGGAAACTCACTACAATCCATGTAGTTTATAAAATACTTTTTATTAAATAACACACAAAAAAGCCTGTTCATAGAATGTGATGTTCAAATTACTTTTTATGAATAAGAATGATTTTCTTCACTTGTATTTGCACACTAAGCTATGTATACCTACTCCCAAACACACAAATAAAGCATCTGACTACTATTTCAGAAGTAGATTGTAATTTTTTGTAAAACATGCTTTAGGAAAGACCTTCCAAGATTAGCAACTTATTTTTTCTTGAGTATGTGACTCAATTAAAAGTAAACTGCCACCAGGTGGACTATGGTAATTTTACAATAGCCAGGATCACCATTTGTCCCAGTTTGCCTAGGACAGATCTACATTATGACTATTGTCCTACCTTAACTATTTTTTTTTTTTGAGACAGTCTCAAGCTGTCACCCTGGGTAAAGTGCCGTGGTGTTATAGCTCACAACAACCTCCAACTCAGGCTTAAGAGATCCTCTTGCCTCAGTTTTTCCATTTTTAAGTTGAAACAGAGTCTGGCTTTTGCTCAGGCTCGTCTTGAACTTGTGAGCTCAAGCAATCCACCCACCTCAGCCTCCCAGAGTGCTGGGATTACAGGCATGAGCCACAGTGCCCAGCTGCACCTTAACTATTAATAACACCTCCTTTTCACTCTCAAAGTCTTCTAACGCTTCCAAGTTTGGATAATTACTTTTAAGATCACCCTAACGACAGACTTGGCAGTCAAAGGGCTTTACCAGCCTTGTTTGGATGAATGGGATCAGGTTCTTGTTAAATGGTCACTGAAGAAAAGGCCATAGCACTTGTCTTGGTCCACTTGGGATTGGGCCACTATGACAAAAAAAATCTTAGACTGAGTAGTTTGCAAGCAACGGAAATTTATTTCTCACAGTTCTGGTGGGTAAGAAGCCCATGACAGCAGTATAAGCAGATTGAAGGTCTGGTGAGGGCCTACTTTCTGGCTCTAGATGACACCTTCTTAGTGTGACCTCACATGTTAGAAAGGACAGAACTCTGATCTCTCTTTATAAGGACACTAATCCAATTCACAAGGGCTTCACCCACATGGCCTTGTCATCTCCCAAAGGCCCCACCTCTGGATACCTTTATATTGATGATAAGGTTTCGACATGAATTTGTGGGGCACATCTATATTTAGAGTTAGAACATAGCATCACTCCTGGTTACATTTGCTTTTACATACAGTACTTTTTTTTTCCTTAGGCTTAATACTTGCTGTATTTTTTGTCTATTAAAAACCTCTACCTAGTTTTTCTCATGGCTTCCAACAAACTTCAACCAGTCAAATAATCTGCAGCTTCCATTTTTTTTTCCTGGAGTCTTCCATCATGTAGGCAAGTCTGGACTTATACTTTAGCCCTGCTGAATCTCTGACATCCTGAGACTTCTATTGGTCATCAGTAGTGGCATTCCTTTTCTCTCTTTCTCTCGTTCTCTCTGTTTTTCTGTAATGTGTATGCACTTGCCTGGGCACATTGAATCAGCTGCCTTTAAATACTGATTTACTGTTTTTCTCTGGTTTTGTTAAAATACTTTTACCAGTAGCTTCCTAAGGAAAGAGGTATAGAAAGTAAAATTTTTGAAGCCTTTAATGTATTAAAATATATCCCAGTTAATCATTTGATTGTATATGACATCTTAGATTGAAATACTTTTGAAGTCATTTGCCTAAGAATTTTGAACATGATCTTCTAGCTTCTGGTGTTATTATTGAGAAGTCAGAAGCTATCCAGATTCATGATATATATTTTTTTCTTTGGAAACCTCTTTGTCCCCAGATCCTAAATTTTATAATTATTTGATGTGCTATGGTTCTTGAATATTTCTTGTTGTTTTACTAGCCAATAGGTCCTTTCAGTCAAAAAGCTGATAGACTTCCAATCTACGAAATACTTTTATATTATTTCTTTGGTGATTTCCTAATCTTTACTTTTTATTTATTCTCTTGAATTACTTAAAATTGATCCATTAGAGTGGTGAAATGTACCACCACCACCACCATCCCACACCCACACAAATTTTTCAAGGGCTCATTACAAATAATTTCTGAGAGCCTAGCATTAGCATGGTACCTGGCAGGGATTTAAAAAGTAGATAAAAGTGCATTGAATAATGACAACTCTGATAACCTACTGAAAAGTGAGAAAGTGGAATCTTTGCTTCTGATTAGTGTTTCTTCATAATGAATTTTCTTCTTTTCCTGGTGCCATTTGTCTCAAAGGAGATGAAATGGCATATTAGATAATTGATTTTATCCTCCCCCTACAAAGTCCCATCTTACCATAGATCTATTTACTGGAAATTTTTTCTAACATTTAGATCTTCAGGGGCTACTTTTTTGCCCTTTTGACTTTAAGTTGTTACTATATTCAACAATGGTCTTAGTGGGCCATAATTATTTGAAAGGTCTCCCATTGGTGCCTCTGAAAACAGTCTTAATTAAGGCTGAGTTTGGATAGTACTGTAAGTGAATACCCTGTCAGATAGAATTATCTGCCCAGGAGAGGTGATCCATACCCAAGCAGGGCATGAAGGTAAGATCAAATATGATCCCCAAAAGGTTAGCTTATTTTTCAGCGTTATTCTTCTTTAACAGTAAAAATCTTATTACTACCAAACAACATATGAGAAATCCAGAAACTGGGTGAATTGTAGTAATGCTTGAGTGAACATTTCTGAGAGGATATAAAAGCTATTTACTATTCAAATATAGCTGCATGGTAAACTCTTGACATAAGTAGAATAAGTAACTTCTTATGGAGAATGTTGTTGAGTTATGAGACCACTCCCCCTACAAACAAGTAACAAATGCCCCACCAACTGTCTATCTTCTATAGCATGCCCTTTCATATCACTAGAGTATTTGGGGCATGAACATGAGAATCCCCTACTGAATAATGTAGGGGTGTCATGAACTGCCTATTCTCTTCCTATGGTGGGCTATTTTATTGAGAATAGGCCTTTGCAAAGAGCTATACTCTATAACCTCCATGTAGAATCAGAAAATCAATTCTCTTTAGCCATTAGCAACCACATGTGCTCTTATACACTCAAGATTCTCAGGTGATCTCTAAGCATTAGGAAAATAAAGGATACCTTTTACATGGTGGCATGATTTAAAAAACAACATATTCACATGAGAGAAAAATTTAATTAAATTCAAGAAGGGAGGAGGTGGGAAGGGAAATCAGCCGGTTCCTACACAGCGGGAACAATGTGCGGGTGTATGGCACATCTCTTGGGTAAATGACACAACTACAACTTAGACTTTACTTTATAAATACAAACAATGTAACCTAATTGTATGTATCCTTATATTAATCTGAAATTTAAAAATAAATATTGAAAACTTTCAAAACATGCTAATCTATGGATTCATGAATTCAGTGCCATGTAAGTGAGCTATATCATCTATCACAGTGAAACCTCAGAACATCAAAGATGAAGATAAGATTTTACAGTCACAGGATAGTATTTTCAAAGTGTTGAAAGCAAATAGCTGCCAACCTAGAATTACATGCCAATTTAAATATACTCATTTTCCAATGATTAGGGTGAAATAGTAATATTTTCAGATAACCAGTAGACCCTCACTAAAGGAAATTCTAAAATATAGAATTACAGCAGAAGAAAAGTGGTCCAAATACTATAATAATCATCAAAAATTGTGGATGCAGTAACAAAACAAAGGAATAACAAAGAATAGGGAATAAAAAAGAAAAACTGCCATTCTCTGTAAAAATATGGCACTAAGTTAAAACATTCTCATTAAATCTCTGTTAAATGCAAACATACTATGAAAAAGAGGTGACATATTGTCATTAACATTTTCAGATACAGCATGTGTTCTAATACATAAAATGTGTTCTCTACAAGATCAGTGCTATGAGAGACATTTATGTGTGCCTTGAAAACAAGGTTATACATTCAAATAAGTGTGGGAAATACGGTGTTAAGCAAACTGAAACCGGTTTTTTAACTGCTGAACTTCTCAACACTTTCAAATATGCTAACATACATTTTGAATTTCCAAGGTGATATAATATATAATATTTTTCAATCTTAACCACAGATTCTTGATGAATCTCAATCATTTTATTTTATTAATTTATAATTTTAAGTTGTTATGGATACATAATAATTGTTTATCTTTATAGGGTACAAGTTACATTTTGATACAAGTATACAACATGAATGAATCAGATCAAGATAATGGGAGTATCTATCACCTAAGTCATTTATTATTTCCTTATGTTAAGATACTCCCATTCTACCATGTTGGGTTTTTTTTTGTTTTGTTTTGTTTTGTTGACACAGACTCACTCTGTTGCCTAGGCTAGAGTGCAGTAGTGTTAGCCTAATTCACAGCAACCTCAAACTCCTGAGTTCAAGCGATCCTTCTGCCTCAGTCTTCCTTGTAACTTGGAATACAGGCACGCACCACAATGCTAGGCTAATTTTTCATTTTTTATTTATTTTTATTTTCTTTTATTTTTTGCAGTTTTTGGCTGTGGCTGGGTTTGAACCTGCTACCTCTGGTATATGGGGCTGGCACCCTAGTCCTTTGAGCCACAGGCACCAACCTATTTTTTTGTTTTTTTTTTTTTAGTAGAGTTGGAGTTTTTCTCTTACTCAGGCTGGCCTCCAGATACTGAGCTCAAGTGATCCTCCCTCCAAGAGTGTGGGATTACAGGTGTGAGGCACTCTATTATCTACCGAGGAGAATTGATCCAAACCCAAGCAGGGCATGAAAGTAAGATCAAATATGATCCCCAAAAGGTTAGCTTATTTTTTAGTTTTATTCTTCTCTAACATTAAAAATCTTATTACTACCAAGTACATTTGAGAAATCCAGAAACTGGGTGAATTACAGTATTGCTAGAGCAATATGTAGATTGCTCCTGACACCTGTTAGTTATACTAACTACCTTATTGCATACATTAACTTATTACTGACTATAGTAACTTTGTTTTGCTATTGAATGTTCATTCTATCTAATTACTTAACTATATTTTTGTATCCATTAACCATCTCCATTTTATCGCCCCATCCCTACTACCCTCCTCAGCCTCTGGTCACCATCATTCTACTCTGTCTCCATGAGATAATTTGTTTTTAATATTTAGCTCCCATGTATGAGTAAGAACATGTGAGATATGTCTTTCTCCACTTGACTTATTTAATGCAACACAGCAATGTCCACTTCCATTTATGTTGTTGCAAAGGGCAAGACTTAAAACATTTTTTCCTTTTATTAAGTCATATACATATAGATCATGAATAAATTTATGCATATGTGGGGTACGATGTGTTGATTTTTTTATACAATTCGGAGTGCTTACATCAAAATAATTAATATAGCTTTTGCCTCATTTACTTGATTATTGTGTTAAGACATCTATGTTCTAGACTTGATAGATTTGACTTGTACCTTTCCAATATGCTCCATACATGTGTTCCCACCATTTATCCTCCCTTTATCAAACATCCCCCCCCCTTCACACTCCATTTCTTTCCTTCATCCTGGGCTATACTTGTGATCTATATTTCATAAGAAAGTGTGAGTAAATAAAAATTGTTTCATAAAAGTACGAAGTACATTGGATACTTTTTCTTCCATTCTTGAGAGACTTAGGAGAATATGTTCCAGCTCCATCCATGTAAACATAAAAGACGTAAAGTCTTCATCTTATTTTAAGGCTGCATAGTATTCCATGGTATACATATGCCACAATTTATTAATCCACTCATGGGTCCATGAACACTTGGGCTTCTCCCATGACTTGGCAATTATGAATTGAGCTGCAATGAATAATCTGGTGCAAATATCTTTTTTGAAAAGTGATTTTTGTTCTTTTAGATATACTCCTAGTAGAGGAATTGCAGGATCCAATGGCAGGTCAATTTTTAGATCCCTGAGTGTTCTCTAAACTTCTTTCCTAAGGAAAGTACTAGCTTGCATTCCCCCCAGCAGTACCAAAGTGTTCCCTTTTCTCCACATCCACGCCAACATCTGTTGTTTTGGGATTTTGTAAGTCTTACTGGAATTACATGATATCTCAAAGTGGTTTTGTTTTGCATTTCTCTGATGATTAGGGATGATGAGCATTTTTTCATGTGTCTGTAGACCATGCACCTGTCTTCTCTGGAGAAGCTTCTGTTCATGTCTCTTGCCCACAATGAAATGGGATTACTTGTTCTTTTCTTATGAATAAGTTTGAGTTCTCTGTGGATTCTGGTTATCAGGCCTTTGTTGGAAAGATAACCTGCTAATTTTCTCTCCCATTCTGAGGGCTGTCTACTTTCTTTACTTTGCTGTGCAGAAGCTTTTTATTTTGATCAGATCCCAGTAATGTATTTGCGATATTGCTTCAATTGCCCCAGGGATCCTCCTCATGAAATATTCTCCCAGGCCAATTTCTTCAAGTGTTTGCTCTGCACTCTCTCCAAGAATCTTTATAGTTTCATGTCTTAAGTTTAAGTCTTTTATCCAGTGAGAGAGAGTCAATTTTTGTTAGAGGAGAAAAGTGTGGTTCCAGTTTCAGTCTTCTACAAGTCGCCAGTCAATTCACCCAGCACCATTTGTGAAATAGAGAATCTTTCCCCCAATTTAAATTTTTGATGGGCTTATCAAACATCAAATAATGATAAGCGTCCGGGCTCATCTCTTGGTTTTCAATTCTGTTCCATACATCTAACTCTCTATTTTTGTGCCAGGACCATGCTGTTTTGATCACTATAGATTTGTAGTATAGTCTGAAGTCCGATAGCGTGATTCCTCCTGATTTGTTTTTATTTCTGAGTAATGTCTTGGCTATTCACAATTTTTTCTGTTTCCATATAAGTACTAATTTTTCCAGATCTTTAAAGTATGACAGAGGTGCTTTAATAGGGATTGCATTAAATCTGTAGATTGCTTTGGGTAGTATGGACATTTTAACAATGTTGATTCTTCCCAGCCATGAACATGGTATGGTTTCCATTTGTTAATCATCGTCAGCTATTTCTTTCTCAGAGTTTCATAGTTCTCTTTATAGAGATCTTTCACATCCTTTGTTATATACACTCCCAGATATTTCATCTTCTTTGGCACGATTGTAAAAGGAATAAAGTCTTTGATTATTTTTTGGCTTGACTATTGTTGGCATATATAAAAGCTACAGATTTATGAGTGTTGATTTTGTAGCCTGAGACGTTGCTATATTCCTTGATCACTTAAGGATTCTGTAGTTGAGTCCCGGGGGTTTTCCAGATATACAATCATATCATCAGTGAAGGGTGACAGTTTAATCTCCTCTGATCCTATTTGGATACCCATGATTGCCTTCTCTTAGTCATTGCAATGGCTAAGACTTCCATTACAATGTTAAAAATCAGTGGAGACAATGGTTAACCTTGCCTGGTTCCTGATGTGAGTGGAAATTATTTCAATTTTAATCCATTCAATACAATATTGGCTGTGGGTTTGCTATAGATGGCCTTTATCAGTTTAAGAAATGTCCCTTCCACACTTATTTTCTTAAGCATTCTGATCATGAAAGAATGCTGGATATTATCAAAAGATTTTTCTACATTGAGAGAATTGAGAGAATCATATTTCTTTAGTTTTTATTTTGTTTGTGTGATGTATTATATTTATAGATTTACATATATTAAACCAGCCTTGGGACCCTGGGATAAAACACACTTGGTCATGGTATATAATTTGTTTGATGTGTTGCTAGATTCTGTTTGCTAGGATCTTATTGAATATTTTTGCATCAATATTCATTAGAGATATTGGTCTATAATTTTCTTTTCTTGTTGGGGCTTTTCCTGGTTTGGGGATCAGAATGATATTTGCTTCATAGAATGTGTTGGGAAGTATTCCTTCTTTTTCTATATTTTGGAAAAGGTTAAGTAAATATAGGTGCTAGTTCCTCTTTAAAGGTTTGGTAGAATTCTGATGTGAAGCCATCTGGTCC
>CAUYQV010168779.1:0-12554 GCA_963574575.1 Galagoides demidoff
TTTTTTTTTTTTTGAGACGGAGCCTCAAGCTATCCCCCTGGGTAGAGTGCCATGGCATCATAGCTCATAGCAACCTCCAACTCCTGGGCTCAAGCGAGTCTCCTGCCTCTGCCTCCCAAGTAGCTGGGACCACAGGCGCTCACCACAACGCCCGGCCATTTTTTGGTTGCAGCCATCATTGTTGTTTGGCAGGCCCGGGCTGGGGATTCGAACCCGCCACCTTAGGTGTACGTGGCTGGAGCCTTAGCCGATTATGTGTTCATTATCTTAAATTCATCTGAATGCTTTCTAATTTTTTGTTTTTAATTGACAAATAATAATTGTATTTTTACTGGACTCAATGTAATGTTTTGATGTGCATATATATTGTGGAATGGTTAAATCCATAACCTCATATACTTGCCATATTTTTCTGGAAAGAACATTTAAATGTACTATGGTATTTTAGCAATTTTGGAATATATGATGCATTATTAATTAAAGAAACCATGCTGTGTATCAGACATCTAAAATATATTCCTCCTGTCTTACTGCATCTTTGTATGCTTTGACCAACACATTCCCATTTTCCATCCCTCCTTCCCAGCCTGTGGTAACCATCCTTCTACTCTCTACTTCTATGACTTTTTAGATTCCACTTATGAGATCATGAAGTATCACATATTTGTCTTTCTCTGCCGCGCTTATTTCTCTCATAATGTCCTCCAACTCACAAATGATGGATTTGTGAATCTATACCACATTTTCTTAATCCATTCATCCATCAATGGACTCTTAGATTGCGTCCATATCGTGGCTGATGTAAGTAATAGCATGATGAACATAGAATGTAGATATCTTTTCAACATACTGATTTCAATTCCTTTGTATATATACCTGGAAGGAGAATTGCTGGATCATATGATAATTCTATTTTCAGCTTTTTGGTGAATCTCCATGCTGTTTTGCATAATTATACCAATTTTCATTTCCACCCACAGTACAAAGCTTCCCTTTTCTCCACGTCCTTGACAACATTTGTTATCTTTCTTCTTTTTAGTAATAGTTTTTGTAGTAGGCATGAGGCAATAGTTCATTGTTATCTTAATTTGCATTTTCCTGATAATTAGTAACAATTGAATGCTTTCTCATATATCCATTGGCCCTTTGTTTGTCTTCCTTTGCGAAACATCTACTTAGGTCTTTTGTCCTTTTTCAAATCAGGTTATTTGTTTTCTTGCTATTTGTTGAGTTCCTCATTTATTTTGGATGTTAACCTTTTATCAGAGATATGGTTTGCAAATATGTTCTCCAAATATGAGGGTTTCTGGGTTGTCTTTTCACTGTTGTTGTTTCCTTTTTAGATTGGTATAATCTCATTTGTCCGTTAGCCAGATAAATGTTGTGAAGCTTTTCCTCTGTTTTTCCTTTTAGTAATTTTTATAGTTTCTGGTCTTAGTTTATTTGTTGTTGTTTTTTTAGAAATGACCAAATTTGTAAGTAACTAGATGACATTTTCTTCCACTGTGGCCCAACACAGAAATTATGTACCAGTTTAGGAAACTAAGATTATATTTTTGTACAGCCTTAAATCAATGTCTTCTGGATATTGTTCTCTTCTTTTTCTAAGTTGACCCATACTAACTGAACATGCTTATGAGATGCACAGTGGTATTTTGACACATACACAACGTGTAATGATCAAATCAGTATAATTAGCATATCCATCACTGCAAACGTTTATCATTTCTTTGTGTTGTAAACATTCCAAACTCCTCTCTTCTAATTTTTTGAAAATATACAATAAAACCTCATTAACCATTTTTACCTTACGGTGTTATAGAACACCAGAACTTATTTCTCCTATCTGGCTGCAACCTCTCCTTATCCTCCCGTCCCCTTGCCCTTCCCAGCCTTTACTCAGCACAATCCTGCTCTCTACTTCTGTGAGGTCAATTACTTTAGTGCTCACATGAGTGAAAATGTGCCACATTTGTCTTTATATGCCTGACTTACTTCACATAACATAATGACCATGTTCATCCATGTTGCTGCAAATGACAAGATTTCACTTTTCACTTTTTTTATGGCTGAAGAGTACTGATCTATGGTTTTCCCCTATCCATTCATCATTTAATGGACATTTAAGTTGATTTTATATCATATCTATTTTGACTAGTGCTGCATAAACATGCAAGTGCAAGTATCTCTTCCAGTCCTCTGGATAATACCCAGTAGTGGGATTGCTGAATCATGTGATAGTTCCTTAGTTTTTTAAGAAATTTCCACACTGTTTTCCATAATTGCTATATTATATATTAACTTACATTCTCACCAACTGTATATGAAACATTTTTTTTCTCTCCATCCTTGCCAGCATTTGTTATTTTTTGTCTTTTGATAAATTTGTGTTAAATTATTTAATACCTTTTGAGCTGATTTTGGTATATGCTGTGAAATAGTGGTTCAATAACATTCTTCTGCATGGGAATATTCAGTTTTCCCAACAGTGTTTATTAAAGATACTGTCCTTTCCTCCTTGTGTGTTCTTGGCACCTTTGTGGAAAATCAATTGACCATAAATGCATAGGTTTATTTAGGAGCTTTCTATTCTGCTCCATTAGTCATTGTGTCTGATTTTAGGTCAGTATCATGCTTTTTTGATTACTATAGCTTTGAAATATATTTTGAAATCAGGTAGTGTGATGTTTCCAACTTTGTTCTTTTAGCTCATATTTTTTTGGCTATTCAAAATCTTTTGTGTTTCCAGACAAAATTTAGGATTTTTTTTCTATTTCTGTGAAAAATGACATTGGAATGTTGGTAGAGATTACATTGACTCTGTTGATTGCTTTGGGTAGTATGGACATTTTAACAATATTTATTTTTCCAACCCATGAATACAAGATGTTTTTCCATTTATTTGTGTCATCTTAAATTTATTTCAGCAAAATTTTATAGTTTTTATTATATAGATCTGAAAGATTTATATATTAACCAATTACTACTACCCTTCAAATCTACCCAGTAATATATCATTCAGCAGAGAGAGGACAGCCCTCAGCCTGAGGAGAACTGGGAGAACAGATCTACTGTTGAATCCATAAATGCTTATGCATCAGCTTTATCGCAGCCACAAAGAGGAATTGCATTTTCAGCCATGTCCTTTTTGTCTGCCAGGAATCACTCTTCCCAATTCTACTCAATGTTCTGCATATAAAGGCTGATATGTATCTCTCATTTTATATATATACCCCAAGAACATTCCCTGCCAGTGACAGCCTGCTACCTCCTCCTAACGGATCCTAAGATCTATACCTTGTCATTGTTTTCTTAATGAATGCCAATAGCTAATTGATTACCAACCCAGTGGTCTCTCACTGTTCATTCCACTTGATCTCTGTGCACAATTTGACACTATTCACCATCTCCTTTATCCCCTCTGCCTCTGTAGAACATTAGACTCTTTCGCTGGCTTGTCTTCCTTGGTTCTCTCTTTAAATGACGGGCTCAAAGTTTAGTGCTTGGCTATCTTGCTTTTCACATTCTGTGTCCCGGGTGCTCTTTTCCAAGACCCACAGCTTCATTTACACATGTGTCTAGATCTCAAACTTCCTCCTAATCGCTACACCTGCATGTCCAGCTACATGATAGTCATGAACAATGTATGCAAACGTCTTATGTTCAACATTTCTTCTCAAAGTCACTTCCTCTCCTGTGTTTTTTCTCTGTTCAAAAACCTCAATTATCTCTCCTTGTTCCCTTAGTTCTAAAGCACAAATCGTCAAAATTGTATGACAATGTACCTCTAATTCCCTTAGTACCATCTAATTCCATGTTTTTACAGATAATAAGACTGAGGCCAAACATGGTGAAATTGTTTCCCTCTTGTCATTCTGCAAACCTGAGTCTTGAATCAGAGTCTCCTAATCTTTTATATTTATTCATTCCTTTATTCATTCACCAAATCCTGTCAATTCTATATCCTCCTTGCTTCTCATATCTATGCATTTTTACTGTGCTAATTTAAAATATCATTTTAGCATCTTTAACTATACTACTGTACTTCTAACTCCCCTCTCTCATATCTATAATGTACTACTGCCAGAAATAATAATCCTATACTTGAGATCTAATCATGGTTTTCTCCTATTCAAACAACCACTTTATACACAATAAAGTTCTTTTCATTTTGTTTTTACAATAGGCTCTAATCCAATATGATATTTGTTTGTATTTTGAGACAGGGTCTTCCTCTGTCACCCAGGCTGAAGTGCAGTAGCACAATCACAGCTCACTGTAACCTCTAACTCATTCCTGGTCTCAAGCTATCCTCCTGCCCTGTTAATCTTTTTGTTTTATTTTGTCCCTTCCTTTCCCTTCTCTTCCCTTCCCTTCCCTTCCCTTCCTTCCTTTCTTTCTCCTTTCCTTTTCAAGATGAGGTCTCTCTATGTTGCCCAGCTGGTCTTGAACTCATGGGTTAAAGGTAATCTTCTACCTCATTCTTCCAAACTGTTGGGATTATATGAGCCATTTCTCCTAGCCTCAGAATAAAGTTCTAATATCTTGTCCAGCAGTCAAAATCCTGTGGAATTAGGTCCCAGCTTCCTTTCTTTGTCTTAGCTATACACATATTTGTTTCAATCCATTCAAATAGTTAGCACTCAGTATACTTAACTCTCTCCTGTCCATGTCTTTCTCAGTCTGTTCTACAGATGGCCTATCTGCAGGTATGCGCTATTGTCCTCTCTTCCATCCTATCATGACCATAATTCTATAGCATAATATTCTCTTCATCTTTTAAGGACCTTCTCAATTTCTTCTTCATCAAATAAATAAATAAACCCTAAAGTTTCCCAACTCCTTCCTCAGAGTACATTGTGCCTTTATTGTCCTATGCATCAAAATCTTATAATTGAGTTAATTTTCAACTCTCTCACCAGATCAACTACCTGAATACAGAGATCGTGTTCTACTTATATCTCCTCTAACTCATTGCATAACTTGACACAAAGTAGATGCTCGAAAACTTGTAAGATTCAATAATAATTAACATCCATTAACATAAAAATTTGTAAAATAGGATAACACACAAAAAAATTTTTTTGGAGTTTTTGGTCAGGGCTAGGTTTGAACTCACCACCTCCAGTATATGGCGTCAGCACCCTACTACTTTGAGCCACAGGCTCTGCCACAAACATTTCTATTATTCTAAATTCATAGTAGATATTGGAAAACCCTAAAGTAGACAGTTTAGGGTTTTCAAATTGAACACATTTGAAAGTATATTGAACACATTTGAAAGTGGACATTGAATCCTCTGATGACAATGAAGTGTTTTTACCTCATATTACCTGTTTGCTCCTCTAAGTCTGTATTCTCCAAAGGACTGATCTGGGTATCTGCCTCATAATCAGATTTATCTTGCCTCAGGCTATATATTGTAGAACAGCTGCTGAAAAGCTAGAAAATACAATCAATCATCTAAATTTTTTTTATTATTATTTGGAATTCCATTAGCTGTGAGTTTGTTGTAGATGGCTTCAATTAGTTTAAAAAATGTACCACTATGCCTATATTCTTTTTTTTTTTTTTTTCTGAGACAGAGTCTCAAGCTGTCACCCTGGGTAGACTGCCATGGCAACACAGCTCACAGCAAACTCTAACTCTTGGGCTTAAGCAATTCTCTTGCCTCAGTCTTGTAAGTAGCTGGAACTATAGGCACCTGCCACAATGCGTGAATATTTTTATTGTTGTTGTTGTAGTTGTTATTGTTGTTTAGCAGGCCTGGGCTGAGTTCAAACCCACCAGCCCTAGTGTATGTTGCTGGCACACTACCACTGAGCTACAGGTGCCAAGTGTTTTTAAGTGTTTTAATTAGAAAAGGATGCTGAATTTTATTGAATGCTTTTTCTGCATTGATTAAGAGGATCATACAGTCTTTGTTTTTGCTTCTGTTGATATGGTGAATTATGTTTATGGACTTGTGTATGTTAAAACAGCCTTGCATTCCTGGGATGAAACCTACTTGATTGTGATGAATGATTTTTTTTTTAATGTGTAGCTATAATCTATTGGCTAGGATTTTATTGAGAATTTTTGCATTTATATTCATTAGTGAAATTGATCTGAAGTTTCCTTTTTAATTGAGTCTTTTCCTGGTTTTGTTTGCTTTGTAGAATGTGTTGGGGAAAATTCCTTCCTCCTCAATTTTCTGGAATAATTACTGCAGTATGGGAATAACCTCTTCTTCGAAGGTGCAGTATTCTGGTGTGATACCATCTAGACCAGGGCATTTTTTTGTGGGAAGATTTTTTATTGTTTCTTTGATCTCAGTGCTTGAAATTGGTCTGTTTAGGAGTTTTATTTCTTCCTGGCTAAGTCTAGGGAGAGGGTGTGATTCCAAATATTGATCCATTTTCTTCACATTGTCAAATTTCTGGGCATAGAATTTCTTGTAGTATTCACAGATAATCTCTTATATCTCTGTGGCATCTGTTGTTATTTCCCCTTTCTCATTTCTGACTGAGGTTAATAGAGATTTTACTTTTCTATTTCTAGTTAGTCTGGTCAAAGTTTTATCTATTTTATTTATTTTCTCAAAAAACAAACTCCTTGTTTCTTAAGTTTCTGAATGATTCTTTTGTTTTTAATTTCCTTAATCTCTGATTTAATTTTGGTTATTTCTTTTCTTCTGCTGGATTTGGGATTAGATTTTTCTTCTTTTTTCTATTCCATAAGATGGTTCATAAACTTGTTGATGCACTTTCTTTCAGGTTTTGAAATGTAGGTATGTAATGCAATAAATTTCCATCTTAAGACTGTTTTTGCTGTATCCCACAGGTTTTGGTAACTTGTGTCTTCATTGTTCTTATGTTTCAGGAATTTAATGATTTCCTCTTTTATCTCTTCCTGCACCCAAATATCATTCAGCATAAGGTTGTTTAATGTCCATGTCTTTGTGTGGAAATGAATGTTTTTGATATTGTTGAGCTCCACCTTTATTGCCTTGTGTTCTGAGAAGATACAAAGTGTAACTTCTATTCTCTTAATAACTTCTATTCTCTTTTTTCTGAGGTTTGATTTGTATCCGCAGATGTGGTCTATTTTGGAGTAGGTACCATGGACTGATGAGAAAAATGTATATTCTGTAGCTTTGGGTTGGTGTGTTCTGTATATGTCTATTAATCCCATTTGTTCTAGGGTTACATTTAAGTCCTTTGTATCTTTGTTTAGTTTCTGTTTAGAGTATCTTTCCAGTTCTGTCATGGGGGTATTAAAGTCCCTGGCTATTATATTGCTCAAACCCATCAAGGTCTGTTTTATAAATCTGGGAGCATTTAAGTTGGGTGCCCAAATATTTAAATCAAAATGTCTTCTCATTGTATTGTTCCTTTGACCAGTATAAAGAGTCCACCTTTATCTTTCTTAACATTAGTTTCTTTAAATCCGTTTGTATGTGACAATATGATTGCAACTGCTCCTTTCTTCTGATTTCCATTTGCTTGAAATATTATTTTCTATCCCTTAACCATGAGTCTTGATTTGTCCTTCAAGTCTAGGTGTGTTTCCTGGAGACAGCATAGAGATGGCTTATTTTTATCCAATCAGCCAGCCTGTGCCTCTTCAGTGGTAAGTTCAATCCAATGACATTTATTGAGAGAATTGATAAATGTAGTGGATAAAGTATGTTGAGATCTTTAGTAAAACTTGGGAAGTTTTCATTTGTGATAGTCTCCAGTAGGGCTTCCATTCCTTTGGTACAATCTTCTTCTCCTTTAGGGATCCCTATTATTCAAATGTTTGAATGCTGCATGGAATCTCATAGTTCTCTAAGTAACTATTTTGCTTTGTCTCTCTCCTTTATGCCTCTTTGAATTCCCTGGGTTAACTCAAAAACTTTATCCTCTAGCTCTGGGGTTCTTTCTTCTCCATGGTCTCCACTATTTTTGATACTTTCCACTGGATCTTTACATTCCCTGATTGTTTCTTTCATTTCCTTAATCTCCACCATATCCTTTCTATATTCTCCATATCTCTTATCTGACCTTTAGTTCTGTCTTTCTATTATCTCATCCATTCCTTTTATTGTCTTTATCATGAATATATTAAACTCCCTTTCTGTCATATCCATTAATTCTTTAAGGGGGAGTCTTCTGTAGTAGCTGCCTCATGGTCCACTGGGGGAGTTGCTCTGTTTTGCTTTTTCACGTTACCCAAATTTTTCTGTTGGTTTCTCCTCATTTGTTCTTTCTACTTGTTTACCTCCTTGTCCTCCTTTGTCCTTCTTGCTTCTTCCTTTGCTTCAAATTACCTTGTCTCAGAGCAGCCTGAGTATAGCCAACCTCTTCCTTGTGACCAAAAATAGAGGAGTCCTTGCTTTTATTGGCACTAAAAATGGAAGTTAAGAATAGAACCAACCAGGTGGTGCCTGTAGCTCAAGGAGTAGGGTGCCAGCCCCTATACCGGGGGTGGCGGGTTCAAACCCAGCCCCAGCCAAAACTGCAAAAAAAAAAAAAAAGAAAGAAAGAAAAGAAAAGAAAAAGAAAAAAAGAATAGAACCAACCAAACAAATTAGCAAAAACAAAACAAAAAAAGCAAGCTCAAATAGCCAAAAACTGCAGCATCTTCAGCAATACAGAAGAGAAAAAAATAAAGTCTAAAGAATGTAAAAGAAATAATAATAAAAACAAAGAACACACTAAAAAAAATTATTTATAACAGAAGTGACCAACTTTAATAGGAACATATATGTTGCAATAGGTCACTAGGATGCCAGGTGGTCCTCTGATTTTTGGTGAACACCTCGATGGTCCTTATTCCTAGCTCAGTTGCCTGATTGTTTCCTCAGTATTCAGACCCCATGGTACTGGGATCTTAAAGCTCTCCAGAGTCCTTCCATATCAGGTGTCACACTGCCCACCCCCTACAGTTCCTTTGGGATGCAGGAGTCCCACAGCCCAAGAGTGGAGTTCTGATCCTGGCAGGTGGGATTAAGATGGCATGCTTTAGGCCCCTGCTTAGACCTTCTTATGACTTTCCCACATGGCAGCCTCCTGGCCACCAAGACCTTCCCCAAATTCCTGACTCACCAGCCACCAAAGTGATGGCAAAACCACTCCAACCAGTATTCAAATCTGGTTGCTGTATACTGTTTGAGTTTGCCCACTCTCCCTAGTTTTCCTCTCAGCATGCAGCTTCTTCCCAAACCCAAAAACTCTGGAAAGGCTTCTTCCTATACCAGACCTCTATGAGGAGGGTCAACCAATCCTATTGGGTGGCAATCACCTGCCTAAAGTGTCATATTTCCAGCACTCTGGATCACACCCTGCATCCTGCTCACCACATCAGTTATGACTGGGTTCTCTCTTTTTTTCCAGTCCTATTAGGAGAGCTCAGCTGAACAATCCTTCTGTTCTGACATCTTGCTCCGCCTCCAAGATAAGCCATCTAAATATTTTTATATGTAGTATACATATATTTGCCTTCATATAGAACAAAGAGCCAGTGATTGAATTATTTGTTTTGCAAACAGTTGTTTGGCAATATAATGCTTACATAAAATCCAATAGTGGAATTGTATCAGTTTTTTGTTGATTTTATAATTTTACTGGATTCTTCAGTTTATTAACTGTAACCACCTAGTCTTATTGATATAGTTTATTAGCCAATGAGATACAGTAGTCAAGAAAACTTCATATGTTAGACTTCTTTAAGCCTGTCTCCATGCACTTGGAGCCAAGGCCATAGTGGGTGGATTGAAGATAATATTTGAAGATTGGATAAAGTAACCTATACCCTGCAGCTTCCCTGACTTAGAAATCAAAAAAAAAAAATTTCATCCATTCTGGAAATAAGATTCATTGTAATGAAGAATACTTAGAAGAATTTATTAGGAATAAGTAGGAGACAGAAAAAGAAATGGAAATGAATCAAAAGAAGAAATTTTTACCCAAAATATACTAAACAGAACACTGCTAGAAAAGATATACTAGCAGATTCAGGGGAAAAAAGGAAGGATCCCTGGTGCAAAAGGAAAAGTGATTGGTTAGAATCCACAGTAGGAGTAGCCTTGCCTAGGAGTTGTGACCCCCACTGCCCTTACCACCAGATGAAAAAGAGGGCAGTACTTTTATTTCTAGTGGTGAAAGTCTAGGTTTCTAGGCTATTGGACCAACTTTCCCACTGAAATTAAATGGCACCTAAAATATGAAAGTTTCTCAAATGCATCAAAGAGATGTAAAGTTAGTAAAGATCTACTGGATAAAAATCTAAGGAAAAAACTAGAATCTAGAGAAATAAGCACAGAGCACCTGAGCAAGCTAGAACTGGCCTCACTCTTATCACAGCACCTGAACATCAAAGCAGCTTTTGCCTTAGCAGATATAGGCTTTGGTTTTGATGGCCTCACAGCAAAATAGAATAGATTCCTCTCTAAGGTAATGAGTCTAGTTGGAAACCTCTTCAACGTTAACCTAGAACCATAAAGTGCTATAAACTGAGACTAAGAGGAAACCAGGAGTAATCTCACACTTTCCAAATCCAGGGATCTGTAGACATGATACTTTACATGGTAGAAAGAAAGAGGAAAAGAGATACATAATACATAATTGCTAAGAAGCTGTAGTCATGGGCCAGACCTCCAGGAGATTTTTAGTATGGATTTACATTGCCTTGGTATTCCTATGTACGTCAAGCTTGAAACTACTTCTAAAGTTAGCCTGGCATCTAGGTTAGCCCTCAGGCATCTGGCAATAGTAAATTTGTGTTTTCTCCATGGGAGAACTTCAAAGTATACAACATACAACATACAACTTCAAAGTGTGTCTCAGATAAAGTTTGTAGTACATAGTTGAAAATAATTAAGGAAACAAATAACGTTTAGATGGGAACATCTGAGGTGGGCATTTGTTCCTGAGATGTTGGCTGCTGCTGTAAATGGCCAGTGATATTCATGGAGCCCCTTCTTCCTAGAAGCCTAGCTCCTGTTACACCCTTATAGCATATCCTGCAATACTCAAAGTCACTGGTAGAGAGCTGAGGTAATAAGTTCTAGCATTCACAAATAGGTTAAAGGAGAAATCCAAGTCCATCATGAGTGTATTAAAATTCATCAAACATTGGAGGAAAATTTAACACCATGAAAGTAAAAAAAGCATCAGCCTACACATGCACACAATACCACCTGAGGAAACAAAGCAAATGGTTGAAGACTTTAAAACATAAAATGATTACAATAAGATGTATTTAGAGAAGGTATTGTATCCATGAACCAGAGCAAACTTGAATAAAAGAAAAAAAGATCTTTTAGAAATGGAATATTTTATAGAAAAAACTATAACTTTAAGGCTAAAGAATAAAATTGATGTAGCTGAAGAGTATCCTGGAAGTTCAAAGATCAAGCTGAGAGAGTATTATAACACAAATAGACAGGGAGATAATCAAATAAAGATTCAAAGACTTGGAGGACCCACCCCAAAATTAAAATACACATAACAAGTTTTTCAGAAAGAAAAAACAGAGCTCAGAGGAAAAATAAGGAAACCAAATAAAATTCCCCAGAAATGAAAAAAGACTCAAGTTTTTACATTAAGTTACACTGACTGCCAAGCAAAAAGATTGACAAAAGAGCAACTCTTGAAAATAGTGGTGTTTAAAGGACAGAAGTTTAGCAAGGGAGATGGTTTGGAGCAGAGCCAAGAGAGAAGATTCAAGAGCACACTTTAACCTTCCTGAGGCTAGCTGCAACCCCCAAAATATAATCAAAAGGTACAAAATCCACCACCAAGTGGACAAGAGTCCCCTCCCCCACAAGAAGGCCTCCCAGTTTACTCCACACAAACAAGCAAGCAGAGCTCAAACATCCTCCTGCTCTATCCCACGGGAGAGACTCCCTAAAAACTGGACCTCCTACCCCTGCTGGTGTGCCACAGCACCCTCCTGTCAGGCATAAAATTGTAAAACCATATAAAAACTGTATATATTCCCCACCTGCAACATTGAACTCCGAGGATTCCCGCCCCTCACCCCGAAGTCTGGAGGTTTGTTACCTATGGAGTCCAGATTCTTGGACATCTCCTTCAGAGAAGTGGAGGGAGAAAGGGCAGGTGCTGCTCTGTGCTGACTGTGGCACAGGAGTGAAGAGAAGAAAGTTGGCTTGGAGGAAGCCATACAGCAACAGTGGCATCCTGAGCTGCAGACTGATGCCATTCCAGATAGGCAACCAGAGGTTCAAGACAGCAGCCACAGGTGGAATGGACTTGGTAACTTTTGTAAGTAAAAACACCATTAGCACCAATCCTCAGGGTGATACAGCTGAGACAAAAGCAGTGGGTGGTCAGAGGCTAGAATTGACACCTGAGTGTAAACTCTAATTGCTTGCTGCCTAGAACTCAGTTCCTCATCAAATCTAGCAGCCTCTGACTTGCAGAGAAATTTAGCTGGGACAGGAGGCAAGGGACTGGAATTGACAGAACTTTCACAGCCTAATTTAAACACACATGGCCCCCCTGCCAAACTCAGATTTCCAGCTGATTTTGGCAGTCATAAACCCTGGGAGCAGTTGTCTACTGGAG
>CAUYQV010168785.1:0-10993 GCA_963574575.1 Galagoides demidoff
TTTTTTTTTTTTTTAGAGGTGGAGCCTTAAGCTATCCCCGTGGGTAGAGTGCCATGGCATCACAGCTCATAGCAACCTCCAACTCCTGGGCTCAAGTGAGTCTCCTGCCTCCGCTTCCCAAGTAGCTGGGACCACAGGCGCCCGCCACAACGCCCGGCCATTTTTTGGGTGCATCCATTATTGTTGCTTGGCCAGCCCGGGCTGGGGATTCGAACCCACCACCTTAGGTGTACGTGGCTGGCGCCTTAGCCGATTGAGCCACAGGCGCCGAGCCGAGAACCCTTTTTGATAGCTAAATACCTTTCTCCTGGGTGAAGATTAAGCCATTCTGTAGCAATACCTGCCATACCTGGGGAAGGCCTCTTGAAGCTTCTGGTTTAACAGGAATTTTGGAGAAAGGGTTGAAAACAAGCCCTCTGAGTTGGGGGCAGCCAGGACTGAGGGAGTTGCCAATCTAGTGACCTGTGTACCCTCTGTCCCCACTTACCTTCCTCCATTAGCCAGGTGGAAATGTGGTAGGAAGCTTTGAGCACATTACCAGATGGGGACTGTGCTGGACGTGTGAGGTGAGAGTCCTGCATGAAGCTGCATGGGCCTGGTCATCCTGCCATGGCCTTGGTTTCTCATTGGGCAGCTGTGTCCCACTGGCAGCAGCTGTGTCCACCTGCAACAAGTGGACAGACTATGAAGGTCTCGGGTGCAGAGGCTTGGTTGTCAGCTTTAACGTGGGAAAAGCATCCCTGGGAGCTGTTCTCCTGTTTCAGTAGATTTTCTGGTTTCCCTGCTTCACGGAGGGATTCATCATAATGGCAGAGAGTCAGGATAAGCAGAGCAGCAATTAATTAACTAGGATCTGTCTCACTTGGGTGACTTGGCTAATGCCAGCCTGCTATACATCTGTACCGAGAGTGGATAATGTGAGCCAGAGTCCTGATCAGGGGACAGCCTTCACCCTCTGAGGTCCCAGAAATGCTACAGGAGCAGCAGCTGCTGCGTCCTGGTTAGTTGATACATGTGAGAATGACCTGTGGATCAGGTGCCTATGTACCCCCTCACCCCCCTGTTTCCTGGGACCCTGCCTAGTGGAGCTCATGGCTCTCCAGTTGTGGGCCCCGTCCTGCTAGGGCTGTGGTATTTCTCTAGATTTGCCATCTCACCTTCTTGTGTGTGAAATCAGTTGTGCTTGAGGCAGGGAGTCTGTCTCTACCTCTGGAGATGTTCAGCTGGAGACATGGTAAGCTAGCGGCTGCCAGAGAGGAGACTGATGTGTGGATAAGAGCTTACAGGTCTCAGAAGAGCTGGATTCTATGACCCTCTGGAGCTGTGAGTATAGAAGTCTATGATCCTTGCCTCCCTAGTACAGATTAACACTGTATCTAAATTTAATTATGTGCTTTCTTCATTTTTGGCAAATGTGTATGTACATGTATGTAATTATGTTTTTTTTAAACAATTTCAGGTGGTTGAGGCCTCCTCATTAAGCTGGGGTACCAGGATAAAGGGCTTCATCGCATGCTTTGCTATTGGAATTCTCTGCTCACTGCTGGTAAGAGTTTCCTCCCTCCTGTCTTTCTCCACTACACTCCTTCACATCTTTCCCCCCTTTCATCTGTCTCCTTTTTCCTTTTGTTCTTCACTAAAATGAGCAGGTGAGAGAAGATGAAAATAAAGGAGGGAGACGGGCTTTTTAGGGCTTCCTCTGTGATCTGGTTGTGAGGCTGGGTAGGGGGGTGGCTCATGTGCCAACACTCTGCTTTAACTTCCAGGGTACTCTTCTGCTGTGGTTGCCCAAGAAGGGAGTACACCTGTTTGCAGTGTTTTACACCTTTGGCAACATTGCATCAATTGGGAGGTAACTTATTTTTTTTAATTCAACCTCAGGCAGTCATTAGCTGGGGAAATAGATACGGATTTTGCTTGAGGGTGGTGAAGGAGGGTGGTCTAATAGCTTTAAGGATTTGGAGAGAAAGGAGGTGCTAGAATACATCACAATCATATTCTATTATTCTGAAACTTTTTTTTGAGATAATCTCACTCTGTTGTCTCACCCTGGCTAGAGTGCCATGGTGTCATAGCTCACAATAAGCTCAAACTCTGTGTTCAAGCAAGTCCCCTCCGTCAGTCTCCTGATTTGCCCACTACAGGTGCCTGCCACAATATTTAGCTGGTTTTTCTATTTTTAGTAGAGGCGGGATCTCACTCTTGCTCAGGCTGCTCTTGAACTCCTGAGCTCAAGTGATCCACCTGCCTCAGCCTCCTAGAGTGCTAGTATTATAGGCATGAACTACTGTGCCTGGATGAAACATTTTGCATATTAGTTTATCTTTGAAGCACCTGGGAGAAAGAAAGCAGTGTATGGTTGTGATTTTCCTTATGAGGGGACTGACACAGCAGTGGGAAGATGTTTTGGGGTTTATAGCACTATTCCCCCCCATTGCTTTTAGACTTATTGCTGCCAAAGACTGAGTTGATGATTTTAACATGGTTTACCTTGTCAGCAGCCCTAGGTGAAACTGGTTTTAATTTCATGCCAGACCATCCTGGACCTGAATGTCTGCTCACGTGGACAGGGCATCTCATGAAGTGTTTCCCAGTAGTAGGCAGCTCATTCCACACGCTGTGGGTGCACAGACCTCCCAGGTCAAGCTCCTTCACGCTGATGCTTCGACCACACCCATGCTGATGTCTCCAGTCAGCCTCTGGAACTGGGAGCACCAGCCTGGCCTCTACCTGAGTGGCCCACAGGAACCTGGACTAGTCATCTTTCCTCCCCCCACCCGGTGATTACTCACCAAGGCTTGGTGTTGACGTGTTATACCTGGCTCCTTTGTTCCCATGCCTGTCCCTCACTGATTGGACTTACAGGCCCATTGGATAAGCCCTGATCATGCTCTGTGCTGGCCTGTGAGGATACAAAGATAAGTGCAACTTGGTCCCTGCTGGTGGAGCTTACTGGTCAGCCAGGCAGACACGTCATGTAATAAAACTGTTAACACAACAGGATATCCTGGAAAGAGATGCTCAGTGAGGGAGACCTGACCTGACCTGACCAGGAGTCAGGAAGGGCTTCCTAGAGAAGGTGCCATCTGAGCTGGTCTTATCTTTGGCCTGCATCACCTCTCACCTGAACAAGGTGCCTCTGCTGGGTTTCTCTGCCTCCTCTCTTGTCTCTCTCCAGCCCGTTTTCCACTGGGTTGTGAAGCCATTCGTTTGCAGTTGTGTTACCTTGAGTGGCTCCCAGTTCCTTCTCAACAGGAGTCGTCTAGCCTTGTCAGCATGCACACAGGCAAGGCCCTTTGAGATCCAGCTCGCCTGGGTCCTGCTTCCCAGCCACTGCACCTCCTAGTCGAGCTGAACTTCTTGCTGTTCTCCAGATGTCTTCATGCTTTTGTTCAGGCTGTTTTCTCTGCTGAGAGCGCTGTCCTATCTATACCTTCTCTGGGTTGGTGGGTACTTGATCCTTTGTCAAGACCTAGCTCAGAAGTCACCTCTTACATGGCACTTTTCCTAATCTCCTCCTCCTCCCAGCGCTGATGCTCTCTCCTTTGGGCTCTCTGTATCCCATCTAGCTTGGCAGCACAGGTAACATGTTATTACACCGACTAGTTCCAAGTCTGCAAGCCACTTGAAGGGGCTGGGCCTGTGTCTTGACTTGTCCCCAGTTGTACTCAAACCTTGCTCTGTCTGGCTGGAAGTGCTCATCAGATGGTTGAATGTGTGACTCTGGCTGCTTTCTTAAAGCTTAATTTATAATCAATAGAAATAACAGTAAAATGCTGACCCTCAGCGGTGTTTAATGTTGCCTCTAAAACTTTCTCAAATGCTGTATGTAACTCACAAGGTTGTTGAGGGGGTGAAACAAGGTAATATCTGGCATTTAGCAAACATTTAACAAATAACAGATAACATTATTATCACTAGAATTATTCCTCAGAGATTATGAAAGAAAAGGAAATGTTAAAATAGTATAGATGTTCTACTTTATAACATAATCAAGCTAAACTTGGTTTTTCTTTTTTTAAATTACCTGAGCCTGCTGGGTACAGTGGCTCATACCTGTAATCCTAGCACTGTGGGAGGTGGAGGCAGGTGGATGGCCTGAGCTCAGGAGTTCGAGACTAACCTGAGCAAGAGTGATACCCTCTCTCTAAAAATAGGTGGGCATTGTTGCCAGCAGTTCCAGCTACTTGGGAGGCTGAAGCAAGAGAATTGCTTGAGCACCAGAGTTTGAGGTTGCCAGTGAGCTATGATGCTATAACACTATACTGAAGGCAACAAAGTGTAACTCTATTTCAAAAATAAATAAATGGGCGGCACCTGTGGCTCATTCAGTGAGGGTGGTGGAACCCGGCCCCAGCCAAACTGCAACAAAAAAATAGCTGGGTGTTGTGGTGGGCACCTGTAGTCCCAGCTAGTCTGGAGGCTGAGGCAAAAGAATCACGTAAGCCCAAGAGCTGGAGGTTGCTGTGAGCTTTGATGCCATGGCACTCTACCAAGGGCAACAAAGTGAGACTCTGTCTAAAAAAAAAAAAAAGAATAATAAATAAATTACCTGAGCCTTTTTACTTTGTTTTCTTGGGTAGATTGTCAAGGAGACAAGGTAGCACCTTCCAGAGATTGGGACCATCTAACCTAGTGGTATGAATGTGATTATAGAGTCAAACCTACATGCATTGATAGCCCTGCTGTGTTGTTTAATCCTGTAGTTGGGTGGCCCCTGGTAAGATACCCCCTGGGCTTCAGTGTACTGGATTCTGTTCCATAGGTTCCTGATAGATTACATGAGAACAATGCATACAAGGCCCTTTAGCATAGTGCCTGCCACAGTTAGAGCTTTTCAAATACTTGCTATTTTTACAGCTTTTATTGCCACAGGAAATCTTGGGGGCAGACCCAGTGTGCCTAGTCTGGTCTAAATGGCTTCCATGTATTTGCCTTTTAGTACCATGTTCCTCATGGGACCAGTGAAACAGCTGAAGCGAATGTTTGAACCTACACGTTTGATCGCAACGATCCTAGTGCTGGTAAGTTCTGCTTGTTAGTAGACTTCTTAAATGAGAGTTTTTATTTCTGTTACATAGAATTTTTTCCCTTTTAAACCTGGGGTCTTCTTTTCTTTTTCTTTCGTCTTGATTTATTACCCAATTCCTATAGTCTCATGGCAAAAGGAGCATTCTTCATCTAGTAATTACCACAATCTTCTCCTTTCAACTTGGTGTCAAGGTCCTGTCAATTCTAGGAGGCACCTCTAGAGGGCGTTGCTTGTCAAATTAGCCCAATTGACAGTGGAGGTAGGAAGGGACAACTTGGTGGCAGTTGAAGCCTTGCACAGGCAGAGCTTGGCGGGAATAACTGAGAACCACAGGACTCCTTCTCTGGAGTGGATGTCCACTCTTCTAGAATGGGCCCCTTTTTCTTTTTCATTATCTGAATTTGGATCATATTTACTTGTTTTCATCAGTCTTCCTGAAGTGGGAATGGGTTCCTTGTGGTCTGTCATTCTTGTCCACTGCTCTGACAACAGTGCCTTCAGTTTTGTTGTATCTTCCTGACTTATCAGCCCAGAACGTCTCTCATTTTTAGCCCGTTTTCTTCCACGTGGCCATTAGAATCATTCTAGACCATGTTTTCTGGATTTCTCTTATGTAAACTCCCCATTATCCAGAACTCAAGCAACCAGCCTGTAGCATGGTCCCCCAAAAAAAAGAAAAAAGAAAAATCAGAGTTTATACTTGGTGCTCCATATCAGTAAGGCCATGCTTTGTGCACCACTCCGACGGTTCCTGTGTGTTCTCTGTAATGGTTTTAAGTGCTAATGTAGCATACTTGAAGTTAAAAAAAATAGTCAAGTTGCAAAGTGTATTGACTGTCATTTAACTGAAATTGTACACTGTGTTTACAAAGCTATTTTATAATACAGTAAAACTATGTTATAGTAAGTGAAGTTGGCCTTTATTTGTCTTAATTTGATTTTAATTTGTATTTTTCAGTATTAATATCAAGTCAGTACAGTTTATGGTATGGTATAGTAAGGAGTTTAGAATTAGTTAGGCCTGTTTTTAATAGTAATGCTCTAAACCAGAAACCACATTTATTCAGAATCTACCCATCCCCATGGATGCCAGATAACAGGGAGGTCACCGTATAATTAATATCAGTATTGCAACTCTTGGTACTTTTACTTTTAGTTTCATTTGCGTACATCTCATTTATTCAAATAGGTAAGTTTCCTAAAGCTGTGATCACATTCACTGTTTGTTTTGTGTGGTGGTTTCAGAGCATCGGGCACAATGCTGGGAATAGAGAAAGTACTTAGGACATATTCATTGAGTTGTTGGTGTTACAGAGGGATGGAGAGGAAAGGCATGGCTGCCAGCTCAGCTACCAGTTGTTCTTGGCCAGTGCTGATGTCTGTGGCCTGGACAAGTCTCTGTAGAAAGAACTTTCTAAGAAGGGCCTCAGGGAAGGTGTTAGGTGACATGTAAACAAATAACAGGTTGCTGACTGTGAGGCCGACATCTCATGTTAACCTTTGTCCTTATATGCACTTTCTATTCCACAGACTAGCATTGGCAGAAGTTAAAATATAGAGATTTGTGTTGAGCTTACTTTAGTGTGTTTGAATGAAAAGATGGCTGGATAGATGGGTGGGCTAGAAATGTGATTTTGTTTGCTGGGCAGAGATGCTGAGAACACTTGAAACAAGAAGAGCATCTTTTTTAAATCTACATGAATATTTATTGACCAATTTGATTTCCTGGGGATTTTAACTCTTCTCCCAAACATGGGTGCTCAGGTAGGTTAAATGCTTTAAAATGAAGGATGTATTTGATTGCTTTGATAAGCACAGCGTCTGCAGCCTAACAAATATTGTTGTTGAATTTGTCAAGAATTAAGTCTTGCAGGTTTTTTTTCTCTTTTCTTTTTTGCTGTGTTGTCATTGTATTCATTAAATTCAGTGTCCTTTCTTCCTGTAGCTGTGTTTTGCACTTACCCTGTGCGCTGCCTTTTGGGTAAGTGTATATTTTAATTTTCTGTAACCTTTTTGGCTTGTGCTCCTTGTCACACATGTTCCCGTAACCATGTCATTTTCCTTGCAGTGGCATAACAAGGGACTTGCGCTCATCTTCTGCATTTTGCAGTCTTTGGCACTGACGTGGTAGGTAACCTTTTAAATAGTCCCCTCCCACATAGCCCTCTGACTGATGCAGCTGGAGGAGATAAAACCCACCTGTTGTGGGTAGGAAAATTAGGGCCACACAGGAGCTCTTTAAAAGAATTCTCAGTGATGCAGGTACAGTCAGGCTCCAGAGCAAAAGCCCATCGATTTGACCCCCTGCCAACAGATGGCATTAGTGGTCTTTGGAGGCTGCTTGTTTGCCTACCGTCCTGTTTTTTGCTGGGCTTATGGTTGATTTTGAGACATTACAAGTGTTTTTAAGTCATTGAGTGCAAAAACAATGAAAGTATTTTGAGGGCTGGTAAAAGGAGTTGTGAGTCAAGTAGATGCTAAGGAAATAGAAAAGTGGTAAGAAAAATGAGTGTTAAATTTGTGATGGAATGAATCACTTAACAGAAGGACAAAGAGTGAATTGTCAGTGGGAGTTCAGGAAGAGTCACAAAGAGGAAAACGTGTGGCTGTGGGCTGTAGCACATGCCCTGGAGGCCTGTTGGCTTTCAGTGATTCAAGTGAGGACTAAGAAATTATAACTCAAGAGCCAAGCATGGGGAAAGAGCTACAGGAGACATTGTTTTCCGAAGCCAGGTGGTGCTTTCAAACTTGTACAGCGTCAAGGTTTGGTGGTGGCAGGTGTGGAATCTGCAGCTCCTGAGACATTTCTGTAACACTTTCAGAGTTTGTCAAGGGATCGCGTGTGCTAGAACAGGTTCAGTATATGTATGTGTGGCTGATCTATTGTGGAAAGAAATGTTTGCTATAATGCAGAGAAAAGAAGACTGTGGAAGTTTTAAAGCTCCCAAGGATCAGTGAACTCCATGATAATGTATCTTGAGACTATAACTCCTAACTTTTCCTTTAGTAAGTCTGGACTTTTGAATAAAAATACTTTCAAATTGCCTTTTGGAATTGACTGTGTTCACAAGTAGACAAGCTTCTGTACGTGATAAGTATAAGATATAGAGAAGGCTGGTGGTGTGGTGGTTTTAATAAGATGTGCACGTTTTGGTTATAGATCCTAAAAGGGCCTGATTTTGGTGCCTTATGTTTATATTTTGATTCTCTCCTGGGGGCAGAAATTGGTATCCACGTACACATGCCTTTCTTTGCTTAAAAACTGATTTTTCAACTCAGTTTCAAGGTTTTGGCATTCAAATGGGCCTAGATGAATGGCGATAATTCCGTTCAATACTGATAGGCTGTGTTTGCTTTTCTTAGGGCTGCCCAGCTTATAGCCTGCCTGACACAGACAGAGTGCCTGGTTCTTTAACATTATGGAGCCTCTTCCCTGTATGGTTCCCTTTTAGGTAGTTGGCTGAGTTAATGGGGATTTATTAAGATACTGTTGGCATGGGTGTTTTTTTTTTTTTTTGCTATAGATACAACTATGTTATCTCAGCAATGTTTATAATAGTGAAAAACAAGATGCAGCTGACTGACTGTGTAACAATAAACTCTAGAGCAGTGGTTCTCAACCTGTGGGTTGCGACCCTTTTGTGACAATGAAAATACATTGCGGCATTAGGAAGGTTGAGAACCACTGCTCTAGAGAATTGAGTGACCTTCAGGTGCTGGACAGAAGAGTAGAGGACGGATTGCTATATTGCCCAGGGTAGGTCTTGAACTTAAGGAGTCCTCCTGTCTGAGCCTCCTGAGGGTCTTTGAATTGTACCTTTGTGGAATTTTTGTGCATAGGGTAGTTGGTAGTGCTCCCTTCTACCTTTTGTGTTTTCTTTATCTTCTTTTGAAATTAATAGGAGCAGAGCAGAAAATTTATCTCAAATGGGTAGAAGTTAAATTCTGTTGAGTTGAAAAATGTTAAGAGTTCAGCGCTTGGAAATTTTAATTGGTATTTTTTCAGAATAGGGTGCCTTTGCCATCTGGATATCTGGAATCTTCCTATTTTAGGTGATTGGCACTGACTGATTTGGTTAAAGCCGTACCCCAGTGAGGCTGAAGTTGTAGGGTTTCTCTGCACATGAACTTTTGCTGTGCACGCGTGGCCCAGTGGATGTGTGGGTCTTTGTGTGCACGTGTGCCTCCCCCAGGCTGAGCAGGGGAGCAGGTCTGAGTAATTGCAGGTGTTCTTACAGCTCAGAAACCCATTCCACTGTGTAAGAATCCATGCCCTTCATTTGATTTGATCTTTTGTTTGTTTTTCATTGTAGGTATAGCCTCTCCTACATACCATACGCAAGGTAAGACTGACTATGTATTGGGAAGTATAATTTCTGTCATTTGGGGACAATGATATATTTGCATAAGGCCTTTTAATTTGCAGTGTGCTTTCAGAGAGTACATGCTATTTATCCTTACTAAAATCTCTTGAGTCTAATGGGCAAATGTTATACATCTGTTTCATAGATGAGTGTGCTGAGGGTCACCCCTCCACTCACCCTAATTGAACAACTAATGATGAGTATCAACCCAGGTCCACCAGTTCATGATATTGTAAACATTTTACTCTGGCACATAGATTGTCTTTTAACCTGTAGCTTGGAGTAGGGTTGTTTTTTTTTTTTTTTAAGATGATATCATTGAGCAAGTGCTGGAGGGATCTCAGTTTGTGCTTATTTTCTTGTACTAAGTATCCCACTGATGAGAGAGTTTCAGAAGAATTTCTAAAGGGGGAAAGTAAGCAGGACCAGGGCTTCCTCATTAGCTGTGTGACCCTGGGCAACTCTCTTGACCCCTCTCCCTTGGTAACTAGACTGGGTTGGAGTAGATCATCCCCAGAGGCTTCCTCCAGCTCTAAACCTCTTTCCATGATGTCCCTCTCCAGTTAGCCACATGATCGTTGTCTCGGACTCTCTTCTGCTACAGCTATTTAACTTCGCTTCTTCTTTATTATTACCTATTAACTAAAAACAAGCTTTTCCTTAACTGTATGGAGGAAATGAAAAATTATGCTTGACCTGGGAAGGAGGAAGAGGGATCTCAGGGGTTATGCATTCCAACTCCATGCTGAGAGTGATCTGAAAGTGCTGAGGGTTGATAAGATGAGAAGCTAATACGCCCAACATGTCAAAGGTTGGGCACTATTCAAAGGGTGGCTTTATGGATAGGTTCCAGGAGGGTGGAACAGTTAGGGAATGCTTCAAGCAAACCCGGCCTTGTTGGGGAGTAGTGGCTTGTCCAAAAAGGTTATGCACAGGGATGACCTAGGAAGCTAGATTTTTATGTGAAGTAAGCCAGAGCCTATCACAGCTGAGCATCCAAGGAGATATTGGCCAGCCTACCAACATTTGAATATAATAGGTGCCGGAACCAGGAACATAACTTGTAAAGCCTAGTACAAAATGAAAATGTGGGTCTCTTGCTAGAAAATGATACAAGAATTTCAAGATGGTGACATCAAAGCCTTAAACTCAATGTGAACCCTTTAAGTACAGGGCCCAGTGCAATTGCATAAGTCCTATCCATGAAGGCTGGTGGTGTCACTCTTCAGGGCTGCAGTGTCAGGGTCCCTTCATGGATGCCACTTATCAGGGCCTGGGACTGGTTGGTCTCCGGCCACAGCTATTCTGTTATCTCACTCAGGAACAATGGCTCTTAGGTGCCTGAGGGCTATTTACCTTAGCAGAAGGGAGGGGGAGAGAGGAGAGAGATAGTATAGTGTTTGAGAGAGTAAAGATAGAGCTTACTTAGTCTTTAGCAGAGCTTAGTGATCTTGATCTTTTTTTTTTTTTTTTGAGGCGGAGCCTCAAGCTATCCCCCTGGGTAGAGTGCCATGGCATCACAGCTCATAGCAACCTCCAACTCCTGGGCTCAAGCGAGTCTCCTGCCTCTGCCTCCCAAGTAGCTGGGACCACAGGC
>CAUYQV010168786.1:0-28983 GCA_963574575.1 Galagoides demidoff
GGCGCCTGTGCTCCCAGCTACTTGGGAGGCGGAGGCAGGAGACTCGCTTGAGCCCAGGAGTTGGAGGTTGCTATGAGCTGTGATGCCATGGCACTCTACCCAGGGGGATAGCTTGAGGCTCTGTCTCAAAAAAAAAAAAAAATAAAATAAACAAAGATTTTAGTTTTCTCAGTAAAGGAAGCCCTGGGTGATGATGGGGGAGGAGGTGCTGGGGGGGTGGGAGGAGAGAGGAGAGGTGTGAAATAGGAGAATGGATGGGTGAATGAAGAGACTATGATTGCTGGGCAACATGAAAACTCAATAAGATTTAAAATGTTGAATTAGGATTGGAGGCCATAGCACAGTGGTTACGGTGCCAGCCACATACACTTGGGTTGGTGGGTTTGAACGCAGCCCAGGCCAGCTAAATAATAACGACAACTGCAACAAAAAAAAAGCCGGGCATTGGGCAGTGCCTACGGCTCACCAGCCCCATATACCGAGGGTGGTGGGTTCAAGCCTGGCCCTGGCCAAACTGAAACAAAAAAATAGCCGGGCATTGTGGCAGGTGCCTGTAGTCCCAGCTACTCGGGAGGCTGAGGCAAGAGAATCACCTAAACCCAGGAGTTGGAGGTTGCTGTGAGCTGTGATGCCACAGCACTCTACTGAGGGTGATAAAGTAAGACTCTGTCTCTAAAAAAAAAAGCTGGGCATTGCAACTCTACCAAGGGCAACATAGTGAGACTCTGTCTCAAAAAAAAAAAAAAAATCCTGAATTCAAGTGAGAACATGTCAGTGAGATTGGGCATTTTTCTGCAGCCACAGGGTTCAGAAGGGATAAATGGGGGCTTGGATATAACCAGGGTCATAGTTTTATGCCTTATTTGTGGTTGCCACTTTGTTTTGGCTAAAGTTATTCTGCTTTTTTTTTTTTTTCTTTTTCTTGAGACAGAGCCTCAAGCTGTCACCCTGGGTAGAGTGCCATGGCATCCCAGCTCACAGCAACCTCAAACTCCTGGGCTCAAGCAATTCTCCTGCCTCTATTTCCCAAGTAGCTGGGACCACAGGTGCCCGCCACAATGTCTGGCTATTTTTTGGTTGTAGCTGTCATTGTTGTTTGGTGGCCCCGGGTTGGATTCGAACCTGCCAGCTCTGGTGTTTATGTCTAGCACCTTAGCTGCTTGAGCTATAGGCACCAAGCCAGTTAAAGTTATTCCGATTGCAAATGGCAGAAATTAGCTCATGTTAGGTAAATTTAAAAAAAAAAAAGGAAATTTATTGGAAGGATTATGGATAATTTTTAGAAATCAAAAGCTGTCCAAAGATTCAGGAGGTATGCACACAGCTGCAAGTGTTCTCTCAGGGTGCCTGCCTCCTCCTCCTTATCCAGCATGTGCTTTCCTGTCCACAATCCTACAGAAGGTGACTCTACCAGTTAGGTATTACCTCACCCCAGACTCAGAATTCATTTTTGAATTTACATTATGTCATAGACTGAACAGTCTCCACTTCTCTACATTTATATGTTGAAGTCCCAACCCCTAATGTGATGCTGTTTACCTTTGGGAGGTAATTAGAGTAAATGAGGGCATGAGAGTGGGGCCCTTGTGATGGGATTAGTGTCCTTGTATAATGGTCTGTGACCTTTCTCTCCACCAAGGAGAGGCCATATGATGACACAGAGAGAAGGTAACCATCTGCAAGTCAGGAAGAGAGACCTCAGCAGGAACCAGGTGGGTTGGCACCTGGATATGGGACTTCTAGCCTTCAGAACTGTGAGAAATAAGTGTTCGTTGTCTAAGCTACTGTGTCTGTGGCATATTATAGTCAGCCTGACCTAACTGAGACTACATAGTGAGAGAATCTGATGGAACAACCATGGGTCATATGGGATGTGAGTCAAGGAAAAAGTCACAAGGAAAAAACAATAGTCAAGAATTCAAGGCTCGGCACCTGTGGCTCAATCAGCTAAGGCGCCAGCCACATACACCTAAGGTGGCAGGTTCAAATCCCCAGCCCGGACCCGCCAAACAACAATAATGGCTGCAACCAAAAAATGGCCTGGCGTTGTGGCGGGCGCCTATGGTCCCAGCTACTTGGGAGGCGGAGGCAGGAGACTCGCTTGAGCCCAGGAGTTGGAGGTTGCTATGAGTTGTGATGCCCTGGCACTCTACCCAGGGGGATAGCTTGAGGCTCTGTCTCAAAAATAAATAAATAAATTAATTAATTAATTAAATAAAATTTCCATCAAAAGCTCTGGCCTTGTCTGCAGCTGATCTGTGCACAACACTTTTGGCATCCATGCTCAGCTTTCATTTTTCAGTCAGGATTGTGTAAGCTGAACTAGTTGAGATGTCTGTGATGTTTCCTATTGTTCAAACTATTGCTTAATCCTCAGACTTCTTCACAGGGGGCATAAACAAGATTAACTTTTTCCTTACAAATTGACATTGATGGTCTGTTGCTACAGGCCTCATCTTCAACCTTGTCCTGTCGTTTCTTCAAACAAGTTATCCATTTGTAAACTGCTGGGTTCTTGGGGCATTGTCCCCATAAATTTTTCCTAAAGCATCAATGATTTTATCATTTGCAACCCACACTTGACCATAAATTTGATATTTGTTTTTGTTTCAACTATAGCAGAATTCATGTTGCTTTAATAGGGACGTCTTTAAAATTGATGTCTTGCCTTTCTTAGTGCCTTAGTGCCTCAAACTAGACCAATGATTTCCTTTTTTTTTTGTTTTTTTTTTTTGTTGTTTTGTTTTGAGACAGAGTCTAACTTTGTCCCCTTGCCCACCCCCATAGAGGGCTGTGGCATCATAGTCACAGCAACCTCAAACTCTTGGGCTCAAGTGATTCTCTTGTCTCAGCCTCCCAAGTACCTGGGACTACAGGCACCCACCACAATGTCCAGCTATATATATATGTATATATATGTTTTAGAGACAGGGTCTAGCTCTTGCTCAGGCTGGTCTAAATCATTAAGTTCAAGTGATCTGCCCACTTGGGCCTCCCAGAGTGCTAGGATTACAGGCATAAGCCACTTCACCCGGCCTAGATCAGTGGCACACTAATGTGCCATAAGAGGACCTGCAATATGCCTCAAAAAATTTTAAAGATCAATAATTAAATTATTTTTGAAAGAAGTTCAAAGTACAGTAAGTATATTCTTTTTTTTTACTCTTGTTTTTGATCAGCGTAATTTAAATGTGCTGCAGAAGTTTAAATACAGCTTCAAGTGTGCCGTGAGATGAAAATGATTGAAAAACACTGAACTAGACCCTATGCAGATATGTTATAACAAGGTAGTACAAGTTATTTGGCTATTAAAAATTTTGAAATTTATGCCTAGTTTTGCACAATATGTATTTTCCATGAGCTTTTTGAAGACCTTTCATTTTAAGGATATTAGCCTTTTGTCTAAGATATTGGTTGCAAATATTTTCTCTCATTGTTTCATTTTCTTTTGACTATGCTTCTAGTTTTTGCAATGCAGCCATTTCCCTTTATTTTTATGTAATCAAATGAATCAATCTTTTCTTATGCTGCATTTAGGTTTCGAGTTATAGTTAGCCTTTCCCCACACATAGGTTATAGAAACATTTATTACTGCTCTTTTCTTCTACTTGGATGGATTTTGGCTTCTACATTTAGATCCCTGGTCTAATTGGAGTTTATTCTTGTGTGTGCTGAGATATGGATCTAATTTTATCTTTTTTTCCCAAATGGCTAGCCAGGTGTCCCAATACCATTTACTAAGAACTTCATCTTTGTCCCAGTGATTTGAGTTAGCATCTTTATCGTGTACTTAAACTTCTGTTGTGCAAAAAAGTTTTTATGATCAGAAAGCTACACTTTTTTCTTCCTCAAAGTTATCAGTATAAACTGAAGTGAATTACTTCATTTAGAAAAAATTAACAACTTTAAGTTTACATAGCAATTAGAGTTTGGGTTAGGGAACAGTTTTATTAGGCCTAGTGGGTAGCTTGAAAGAGTAAATGTGTCTTACAAAAATGGTCACTCCAAGGAAGAGTGGATGCACACGAATGAATATATATAATGTTTAGTGTATGTTATGATTACTGAGCCATCAGTTTAAAGATTGCTATATTAATAAGCATCAAGTGACTGTTGTGCTAAACACAGGGATGCCAATGGTCATCAAAATGGTGTGGTCTCTGACCTCCTGGAGCTGCTTCTTTCTTTTTTTTTTTTTTTAATGAGAGAGGCAGACCTTGTACTTACATAAAAAAAAATTATAAAATTTCAACCAAGAGCCGGGCACAGTGGCTTATCCCTGTAATCCCAGCATTTGGGAGGCGGAGGCAGGTGGATTGCCTGAGCTCACAGGTTCAAGACCAACCTAAGCCAGAGTGAGACCACAGTCTCTAAAAATATCTGGGCATTGTGGTAGGCGCCTATAGTTCCAGCTACTTGGGAGGCTGAGGCAAGAGCATCACTTAAGCCCAGGAGTTTGAGGTTGCTGTGAACTATGACACCACAGCACTCTATCAAGGGTGACAAAGTGAGACTCTGTCTCAAAAAAAAAAAACTTGCCTGTAATCCTAACACCATGGGAGGCTGAGGCGGGAGGATTGCTTGAGCCAAGGAGTTTGAGTTTGCTGTGAGGTATGCTGACACCATGTCACAGCATTCTAGCCTAGGGCAACAGAATGAGATTTTTCTCAAAAATAAATAGGTAAAGATAATAATAATAAAACTTTAAATTATACTAAGTTCAATGGAAAAAATATGTAAGTTACTCTGAGAGAGCATAACAAAGGATACTGGTTTTAATCAGGGCCTAATGGAAGACTTCTCTAAGGAACTAACATTTTAACTGAGACCTAAAATTTTGTAGAAATTACTGAAGTAAAGGGAGGGGGAGAAAGAAACTTTCTCGGGAGAGGAACTGCCTGCGGTAAGGCCCACACTCAAAGTAGAGCAATGGAGTATAGTGAGAGAAGGGAGAAAGCATGAGAAATGTGATACTATGCAAAGGATTTGGTATTTTATTTTAAGAGCAGTGTGATGCTGCTGGGAAGTAGCTGGAGAATTGTATAATTCAATTAAAATTTTAGGAAAATCACTCTAGCTGCTGTGGAGAATGGATCCACAAAAGTACAACTGGTTTATTAACCTAAGAGGTTTTGTTGTTGTTTTTCCAGATTAATGTGAGGGTACAAACAACCAGGTCACAATATTTGAATTTGTTAGGTAGAGTCCCTCTTGTAGTTATGTCCTGCACCCAAAACGTGTGCCATATACCCCTACATTGCGCCCATTGTAAGAGCACCCCAAACCTCCCCTCCTCCCCCTCCCCCTTCCCTTGTTCCCTCTCCTCCCAACTTGAATTGAAATGAGTTTTTCTCCTATGTGGGTGTGAATTAGATCATCTACTGGCTTTTATGAAGAGGTTTTATGAAAACTATAGCCCTTATTATTAATAAGAAAATTACTTATTTTTTAAGGCTGATTTCTAAAAACAAGACTGTGAATTAAGTGATGCTAAATGGGAAAGAAGATTGATAAATCAGTATATTTCCAAATAAGCTTCTAAATTAGTGCTTGTCAAACTTTAATGTATTTTCAACTCATGCTGGTGTTTTGCTAAAATGCAAATTCTGATTCAGTAGCCTTTCCAACAAGCTCTCAGGTGATGCCTGGGCCCTGGTCCTCCTACTTGGAGAAGCAAGTGACTGGGCTGTATTCTATATTCTAAATTCTAAATATATTCTGCCTTCTAATGCCTATCAGCCTTATTAAAGGTCTGGCCAATTGTCAAACTTAACTATTTAAAACTGGGGGTTATAAGAGATTAAAGTGTTAAAGAGATACATAGCTTTGTATCTCTTCAGGAAATAGGCTATATATACTTACTTCTCATCACCTAGCTAATCTATCTGTCTACTTCCTGCCTATTTCAAGGTTCTGTTACAGTATAGAAAAGACTATGTTCAATCAAAGTGATATTCAAGATAAGTATACAGAAACAGTATGAAATGTAACTTTATATCTAGCTAGATATATAGTTATATAAATATCTAGCTAGTTAGGGAGACATAACTTTATATCTAGCTAGCATCTAGTGGGGTAGTTTGCATCATTAATTGGCTTACTCTATGCCAAGTACTTTACCTGCCTTATTCACTTGATAGGATAGGATTCTGGGAACACTTAGAAGTTAGTTTCTTGTTCAAAGACACACTCAACTCAACTCTGGCTTATGTCATAGAAGACTTTCTTATTTGTTATCCAAATCATTGCTATTTTGTTTGGTGAATACAGTCCTAAATGGAAAACTCAAGGCTCTTTATTCTGTGGCTAAGGACACTTTACTTCTCTAAGGACTTATGGAGCTTTGCTGCTATTCTCTCAATCATTTTATTAAGATTAGATGCCAAGTATACCTGGTTTTTAAATTTTCTCCTCCTACCTCCTCTTCTCTCCTCTACCTCCTTTTCCTTCTTCCTCTTTCTTCATTATTCTTTATTAACAATGCAATTTCTCCTTGTGGTACATGAACCCAAGATCTTGAGAAAGGGATTGATCAAGTAAAGGGAAATATTTGAGAGATTATGCTCTACAATTTGAGATTATGCTCCTTGTCAAAGACAGAGTAAGAAATTTCATATTGCTCCCTGGTTCTGAAGAACTGAGAGCTGGCCAGCTGATGACCTGCACCTGTTAATCCTAGCTACTGTGGGGGCTGAGGTCGGAGGGTCTCTTGAGTGAAGGCTGCAGTGAGCTCAACCTGCCACTGCACTTTAGCCCGGCAACATAGGGAGATCCACCCTCCCGCCCCATCTCGAAGAGAGAGAGCACACTAAACAATGACATCCAGTTTTAAAAGAAATGAATTCTGAATTGTATTTTTAAGGCAGAGTTAAACCAAGCACATAGTTCCTGCAGATTTGTTCTACTGGGGAAATGACAGGGAATCCTTCAGTTTCATTTGGTAAGAAAGAAAACTGAAATTATTGACATCTCTACAGAAAGGCTAAATGCCTCCTTACAAGTAGTGTCCAACTAATCGCCTGTCTTCCAAAATAATAATAATAATAATAGATCCGTTGGTTTTCCACACAATGTTGTGTCGGGTTTTGGTTTGGTTTGATCCCCTTTCTTGTGGTCAAAGAAAGCGATTAAGGTGTTTAATAGGCCTTGATTTGGCTTGGAGACTTTGCAGAACCGCCAGCTTCATCGTCCCGCTGCTGGCTTTCCAGGCTAAGGTAGGCTTCCTATGTACAGATACTGGCAGGGCACTTTGGCTGGAAACTCTGGAAGTAAGCCAAAGGAAAGTGAAGTTCCTGGCGCTAGCGCGTGTCCTGCTCTGAGAGCCCGGCGCTAGCGCATTCTTCGTGCAGTTATTGGCTGGGACTCTGTGTGCCGCTGTCGGCCAATGAAGACACTGGAGATCTGGCCCCGGCCCGTCCCCTTTCGGCGCCCCGGGATGAGGCAGAGACTGAGCAGTCGGCGAGCAAATCAGCGGCATCCAGAAAGCCATGTCGGACTCGGCGCCCAGCGCCGGAGCGCTAACCCGCTGAAAGTTTCTCAGAAAATCGCCAGGACAATCTGGACCCCGCGGAGAGGAACTGCTTTTGAGTGAGATGGTCCCAGAGGCCTGGAGGAGCGGACTGGTAAGCACCGGGAGAGTGGTGGGAGTTTTGCTTCTGCTTGGTGCCTTGAACAAGGCTTCCACCGTCATTCACTATGAGATCCTGGAGGAAAGAGAGCAGGGTTTCTCTGTGGGTAACGTGGTTGCGAACCTCGGTTTGGATCTCGGCAGCCTGTCAGCCCGCAGGCTCCGGGTGGTGTCTGGAGCTAGCCGAAGATTCTTTGAGGTGAACAGGGAGACCGGAGAGATGTTCGTGAACGACCGTCTGGATCGAGAGGAGCTATGTGGGACCCTGCCCTCCTGCACTGTAACTCTGGAGTTGGTAGTAGAGAACCCACTGGAGCTGTTCAGTGTGGAAGTGGTGATCCAGGACATCAACGACAACAACCCCGCTTTCCCTACCCGGGAAATGAAATTGGAGATTAGCGAGGCTGTGGCGCCAGGGACGCGCTTTCCGCTCGAGAGCGCGCACGATCCCGATGTGGGAAGCAACTCTTTACAAACCTATGAGCTGAGCCGAAACGAATACTTTGCGCTTCGGGTGCAGACGCGGGAGGACAGCACCAAGTACGCGGAGCTGGTGTTGGAGCGTGCCCTGGACAGGGAACGAGAGCCCAGTCTCCAGTTAGTGCTGACAGCGCTGGACGGAGGAACCCCGGCTCTCTCCGCCAGCCTTCCTATTCGCATCACGGTGTTGGATGCTAATGACAATACGCCTGCTTTCAACCAGTCCTTGTACCGGGCACGCGTGCTGGAGGATGCACCCCCTGGCACTCGCGTGGTGCAAGTCCGTGCCACGGATCTGGATGAAGGCCCCAACGGTGAAATCATTTACTCCTTCGGCAGTCACAACCGTGCCAGCGTGCGGGAACTATTCGCCTTAGATCTTGTAACCGGGGTGCTGACAATCAAGGGTCGACTGGACTTCGAAGACACGAAACTCCATGAGATTTACATCCAGGCCAAAGATAAGGGTGCCAATCCCGAAGGAGCACATTGTAAAGTGTTAGTAGAGGTTGTGGACGTGAATGACAATACTCCGGAGATCACAGTCACCTCTGTGTACAGCCCAGTCCCCGAGGATGCCCCTTTGGGGACTGTCATTGCTTTGCTCAGTGTGACCGACCTGGATGCTGGTGAGAATGGGCTGGTGACTTGCGAGGTTCTACCAGGTCTCCCCTTCAGCCTTACTTCTTCCTTGAAGAATTACTTCACTTTGAAAACCAGTGGAGTCCTGGATCGGGAGACCGTGCCAGAATACAACCTCAGCATTACAGCCCGAGACGCGGGAGTCCCTTCCCTCTCAGCTCTTACAACAGTGCGGGTCCAAGTGTCTGACATCAATGACAATCCTCCACAATCTTCACAATCTTCCTACAACATTTACGTTGAAGAAAATAATCTCCCTGGGGTTCCAATACTAAATCTAAGTGTCTGGGACCCTGATGCCCCACAGAATGCTCGCCTTTCTTTCTTTCTCTTGGAGCAAGGGGCTGAAACGGGTCTAGTGGGTCGCTATTTCACAATAAATCGTGACAGTGGTATTGTGTCATCCTTAGTGCCCCTGGACTACGAGGATCGGCGGGAGTTCGAATTAACAGCTCATATCAGCGATGGGGGCACACCAGTCCTGTCCACCAACATCAGCGTGAACATATTTGTCACTGACCGTAATGACAATGCCCCTCAGGTCCTACACCCCCGGCCTGGTGGGAGCTCGGTGGAGATGCTGCCTCGAGGTACTGCTGCAGGCCACGTGGTCTCGAGGGTAGTAGGTTGGGACGCAGATGCAGGGCACAATGCCTGGCTCTCCTACAGCCTCTTGGGAGCCCCCAACCAGAGCCTTTTTGCCGTGGGACTTCACACGGGTCAAGTCAGCACTGCCCGCCCAGTCCAGGACACAGATTCTCCCAGGCAGACTCTCACAATCTTGATCAAAGACAATGGGGAGCCATCCCTGTCAACCACTGTCACCCTAACAGTGTCAGTAACCGAGGACTCTCCTGAAGCCAGGGCTGAGTTTCCCTCTGGCTCTGCCCCCCAGGAGCAGAATAAAAATCTCACCTTTTATCTACTTCTTTCTCTAATTCTGGTCTCTGTGGGATTCGCAGTCACAGTATTAGGAGTGATCATCTTCAAAGTTTACAAGTGGAAGCAGGCTAGGGACTTATACCGAGCTCCGGTAAGCTCCTTGTACAGAACACCAGGGCCCTCTTTGCACGCGGACGCCGTGCGGGGAGGCCTGATGCCGCCTCACCTTTACCACCAAGTGTATCTCACCACTGACTCGCGCCGCAGCGACCCGCTGCTGAAGAAACCTGGTGCCGCCAGCCCGCTGGCCAGCTGCCAGAACACGCTGCGGAGCTGCGACCCGGTCTTCTATAGGCAGGTGTTGGGTGCGGAAAGCGCCCCTCCTGGACAGGTAAGGATTAGCAAGTCATCCCTGAACCGTATAATGCTTTCCTCCCCCGAGGGGAATATAAGGAGGGAGTTTCTAATGATAAAGACGTCTTCTTAATGATGCATTCGCACTTTCACTTGGCCCTTTCTAGATCAAACTTGGCCTTTGTGAGGAGGGAGGCCAGCTAGAGTGTGGTTTGTGGTCCCGTTGCAGGGTGAGTTACTTGACTCATCTTGTGGACACAATTCACACTCTCAGCACTCATTCTCTGTTACAACTAACCAGTCTTGCTAAGGGGTGGTTAAGTCATAGCCTAAGATCTCAGCACTCAGCTTAGCTTGGTATCATTTGCATTGGGGACTAGCTGCTGGATACCCATAATCAGTGGCAGCTGATTAGATATCCTCATTTGTCCACCTTGCAAGTGATTGTTACATCTGCATTAAAACTTTTTAAAAATAATTTTCCTTTGCCTACTCAGATCTTGTATTTCATTCTCAGATAACTTTCTATGAATGAATAAAATTCTAGGCATCCTTTAAATTTTATTTCAAGCACAATACTGGAAATGATTTTCAGACTACTTACAAAAATGTTTTTATGGACCGGGCAGTGTGGCTCACACTTGTAATCCTAGCACTTTGGAAGACCAATGTGAGAGGATCATTCGAGTCTGGGAATTTGAGTTTGCAGTGAGCTGTGGTGATGTTACTGCACTGTAACCCAGGCAACCGAGTGAGACCCTGCCTCAAAAAAAAAAAAAGTTATGTTACAATACTAATGCATGTGCATTGTAGAAAATTTGGAAGATATGGGAAAGTATAAAAAAAAGGTAAAACTAATTGTACTCTCCAAACCCCCAAATAACTATTAGTTATAAAAGTAATTACACACATATATATGTGTGTGCGCGCATATATATGTGTGTATGTGTATGGGTGTGTATATATATATGACAGGATCTCCTTGTATTGTCCAGGCTGGAGTGCAGTGCCTATTCAAAGAATGATTCCACTACTTATCAGCATAGGGGTTTTTACTTGCTTTGTTTCCTACCTCAGTTGTTTTCTACCCAGTTAACTCCTCCTTAGGCAATGTGGTCTCCTGCTCCTGAGAGGCCACCATATTGATGTTAGACTTAAACTTACCCCAATTGATTGATTGGCATAGTACTACAGCCCAGAACTCCCAGACTTAAGTGATTCTCCTGAATTAGGAAAATAGGCAGATGTCTGTGTCTGTCTATTTTGAAAATTTTAATCTAGACAACCCAAAAGAATGCAGGAATTTGGGCATCAATATAGTGACCTCCTAATAGTGGGATACCACCAGGTTGCCTAAGGTGGTGAAACAAGCCCAGGTCAGAAAGGAAGCAGGTCAAAACTCATGTGCTGATCAGTAGTGGGACTGTCCAGTGAATAGCCATGGCATTCCAGCCTGGGCAACAGCAAGATCCCATCTGTTTAACAACAACAAAACAAAACAAAATCCATAAAGTACAAAATGAATTTTCTTTTCATGCCTCCAGTGTTATTCCCTACCCTTCCAGCATTATTTTTCTTAAGTATATACATAATGTGAAAGGTAGATAAAGGCATAGCCTTAGAAAGATAAAGCATTCATTCATTTAGAATGGTATGCACGTGAGTGCAAGGCCTTTATTTTGGAGAGAAACCTACACCTACTCTCCACTGCAGGAGACCCACTGTTATATTGTTATTAAGTGTTTTATTGCTATCAACTCTTGGATTTGGCAGTTACACAGCCAAGGCTCCACCACTTACCAACTATGAGTCCTTGGCCAAATTACTCCTTTCTAAGCCTCTTTCTCAGATACAAAAAGGGGATAATAAGTGTTTTTATAAGATTAATGCATAATATAATGTATGTAAAGTGCTTAGCACAGTGCCTGGCATATCCTAACTGTTAAAAATTATTAACTATTACTATTATTATTTTTATTAGTTCTTCACCCACCCAAAAATCTTAAACACACTTTGCAAATGAGCAAACATGAGGACAGCCAAAGGTAACAAATTAGAAGCACATATGAAAAGGCTAAGGAAAGATGATCAAGCCAAAGAGAAGCAGCTGCTGCTTTTTTGGTCAGCCTGGAAAACACTGGCATTTTCCCTAGAACAATGTTCTCAAACTTGGTTGCACTTTAGAATCACTTAGAGACTTTTAAAAAATTCTGAGACCTAGACCACATCCCAGGCCAATTAAAGCACAATCCCTGTGAGTGGGACGTAGACATCACTATTTTTTGAAGGTCCCCATGTGATTGTAATGTGCAAGCAAGTTTGAAAACTACTGCCCTAAAACCCGCCAGTCTGTCAGCATGTTTTGAAGCGAAGTGTTATTCTGGTATTCACAGAACCAGGATCCAGTTTTATTGGGCCAGGCCCAATTTAAAAAAAAATACTATAGGGTCATTTCTCAACCTTAAAGTATAATATAGACTATCTCTAGAAAATCATTACAGGAAAGAGATAAGATGGATGGTTATTCATCAAAAGTGAAAATCTTCCTAAACCACTAGCACCTGGATAACTGTTCTTTAACAATCTAGAGCTATGCAATGGGTAGTGGGTTTTTTGGTTGTGTGATAAAATTTTTCTATAATTAGATTGTGGTGGTTATTGCATCTGTATAGCATATGTAAATTTACTAAAAACCATTGAATCATGCACTTTAAATAGGTAAATTGTATGGTATGTGAATTATATATCAATAAAGCAGTTAAAAAATCTAGAGATGGGAGAATCACATATCTGGCATAAAAAGGTCAAGTCAAGGACATGTAGGATTAAGGTTTTATGATGCTCCAATTTTAGTAAAATATACTGTGTACTTGTTTGGTGTGAACTTGCAAATGTAAGTATAGTACTGCATATACTAGTTGTTTGGCTTTACACAAGTCTCTTAACCTCTCTGAACAGGTTTCCTCATCTATAAAATGATGATGATACCTACTTTGCAAAAATGTGGCAGTGCATATAAAGTGTCTGTACACAGCAAGTATTCAATAAATATCTATCAAACTAACAAATAATAACATCAATATTTACTATTTATTAGTAGCCTATGTGTGTCAGACACTGTAAAAGATGAGAAAACACTGTCCTGACATTATGGCACACAGAATACCATAGGAGACAGACATAGAAAAAGGAGAGAGAGAAGAAGAAGATGATGATGGAGATCTTTATAATACAAGAAATAGTAGGAACAAAGGGGAAGTCAGCCTAGAGAAATCAGGAAGACTTCATAGAGGTGGAAATGCTTCAGCTGTAGATTAAAAGGTTGAATATTAGTTTGTCAAATAGTAAAAGAGAAAGGGAAGCAAAGATGGACCATTGCAAGATATTTCATGCAGAGGGATAATGATATTTCATTATTACTGAATTATACAGTATATGTGTAGAACGGTCTTTGTAGGAGATGAGGTGAAGCAAGTAGGCAGAGATTAGATCCTGAGTTAGCTTTAGGTCATGCCAGGAGTTTTTATTTTACTCCATGTAGATGATAATCATTGCACAATTTTGAACTTTTATATATATATATATGTTATATTATCAGGGTTTGGGGGGGTGTTTTAGAGAGATTATTCTCAAGTCCATAAGTGAAATGGATTAGGAACATTGGGACAAGAGGCAAAGAGACCAGTTGGAAGGCTATTGTGATAGTTGAAGAGAAGATTGATAAATGCATGAAGCAGCAGCACAGTGGCAATGCAGATGAAGGGAAATGACTACAATAAAATCATCAAAACTTGTTGGTTGACATGACATAGGAAATAAGGGACATGAGTAAGTCAAGGTTGGTCCGCTGGATTCTGACTAAGGCAGGTGGGTGGATGTTAGTGCTATTCACTGAAGTAGTGATTCTGGTATAAACACCTAACAGATCAGGCTGATCCGCACCTCCACCATTCCCTCGGGAGAAGATTCAGATGGTATTTTGGTAAAAGAACACAGAAAGCCAGATCCCTCTCTTTGAGACCAGAATGTTGTTTGTTGGCTTCATGATAGTCCAAGGATAGTTCTTAGGATCAAGAGCTTAGAAAAAATTGGGGGAGGATAAGAACATCAATTTTTGCTGCTGGTTTTGGCTGTGGATGAATTAAGAAATCTCATGGTCAGATCATGTAAAATATGCCGTGTTCTGCATTTGTGCAAGGTATTTACTATGATGCTTGGAGGTCTGGATCATGGTGGGAATGGGGTAAGATCAAGTCTCCTGCTCCTAGAGCCCCCACCCCCACTGGAGTTAAGTGAAAAGCTTGCTCTTTTGAAATGGTCTGGGTTGGTAATTAACAACACATCAAGCATATCTTGGTGTCAAATAAAGGGGATTTGTAGGCACAATGCTGGTGGTAACTGATCCCAATTATTCAAGGCAACTGTTAAATATGTGAGCATTAACATTCTGCCTGGTAATGAGAGCTACTCCTTAGCACCACCCAGACACACTGCTTCTTTACTGTTTTGGAACATTTTCCTCCCCTGGCTTCCTCCTCCCTACTTCCATAGTGTCCTTGAAATCAATGAATGGTAATTTAGTGTATCTAGTGTATCACTAGCAAGTGTCTGAATAAGAGCGGTTTAGTTTCCGCTGTGCCTTCTGTTACACAAAAAACATGTACTGCATAAATTTAATTGGTGTCATTAATATATGAGCTTTTTCTGAGAAGGGGTGGATTATTCTGAATAATCTGCAGAGAAAGAGAGTTTTGAGTATATGGCAGTGTTTCTAATTAGCTGTTGCTTTAATACAATCAGACTGAGATGGAAGCTACTCATTTAGAATATTGGTTGATGACAACATTAGCTTGAACAAAGTGACCACTCTCAAATGGCTACTCGCTCTCTCTGCGGGCCGCAGGTTGCTAGGGCTCAGACTGTCGCTGTTTTCTCTGCCGAAAAGGGGCGGGGTCAGTTGGCTCGTTAGGGGAAAAAATACATATATGTTGCCTGCCTCTCCACAGACGTAATAACCAATGGAAAGAAATGCTGTTGAGCAGGAGAAAGGCAAAATGATAGGTTGGGGTGGGGGGGAAGGGGATGGGGGAGAAGGTGGGTTTTTCCCCCCAGTGTTGCGACGCATTAACCCTGCTGCTATTGGGACATTCTCTGCTCAGCCTATTGGCTGAGCCCAGGAGCCGCTGTCTGCCAATCGGGTGGTGAAAGGCAGACAAATCTACCCCGCCACCAGCAAAAACGGCGCGTAACCCTTGCGGCGCCGGCCGAACCGCGCCAGAGCTGGCGCGGGGAAGGGGAGATAGGTGTCTCCAGCTGCTGTGGCCGTTTGGGGCGGGTCGGCTTCTTCGGCTTCTTGGGACCAAGTAGAGAATTAGCGGGCGGCAGCAATGCTCCGCAAGGTGAGAAGCTGGGTAGAAATCTGGTGGGGGGCTACCCTTTTGTTCATCTTTTGCCACCTGGATTACGTTTGTGGGCAGATCCGCTACCCGGTCCCAGAGGAGTCACAGGAAGGGACTTTTGTAGGGAATGTCGCCCAAGATTTCCTGCTGGATACGGACAGTCTGTCAGCTCGTAGACTGCAGGTCGCTGGAGAGGTGAACCAAAGACACTTCCGTGTGGATTTGGACAGCGGAGCCCTACTCATCAAGAATCCAATCGATCGAGAGGCACTGTGTGGGCTCAGTGCCAGCTGCATCGTGCCCCTGGAGTTTGTAACCGAAGGGCCTTTGGAAATGTACCGAGCCGAGGTAGAGATTGTAGATGTGAATGATCACGCCCCCCGATTTCCGCGGCAGCAGCTGGACTTGGAAATTGGGGAGGCAGCTCCTCCAGGACAACGTTTCCCTTTGGAAAAGGCTCAGGATGCAGATGTGGGGAGCAATTCCATTAGCAGCTATAGACTGAGCTCCAATGAACACTTTGCATTGGATGTGAAGAAGCGCAGCGACGGCAGCCTAGTCCCAGAGCTGCTCCTGGAGAAGCCTTTAGATCGGGAGAAGCAATCGGACTACCGCCTGGTGCTGACTGCTGTGGATGGAGGGAACCCTCCGAGATCTGGCACCGCAGAGCTCCGGGTATCGGTGCTGGACGTAAACGACAACGCCCCAGCCTTCCAGCAATCCAGCTATAGGATTAGCGTCTTGGAGAGTGCTCCAGCCGGCATGGTGCTCGTCCAGCTCAATGCCTCTGACCCAGACCTGGGTCCCAGTGGTAACGTCACCTTTTCTTTCAGTGGTCACACCCCTGATCGCGTAAGAAACCTCTTTAGCCTGCACCCCATTACTGGAAAGCTTACCCTCCTGGGGCCACTAGACTTCGAGAGCGAGAATTACTATGAATTTGATGTTCGCGCTCGTGATGGGGGTTCTCCAGCTATGGAGCAACATTGCAGCCTTAGAGTGGATCTCTTGGATGTAAATGACAATGCCCCATACATCACAGTGACCTCAGAGCTTGGAACCCTCCCAGAGAGTGCAGAACCTGGCACTGTGGTGGCACTCATCAGTGTGCAGGACCCAGATTCTGGGTCAAATGGAGATGTGAGCCTCCGTATTCCTGACCATTTGCCCTTTGCCCTCAAGTCAGCCTTCAGGAACCAGTTCTCTCTGGTGACTGCTGGACCCTTGGATAGAGAGGCCAAATCTAGCTATGACATCATGGTCACTGCCTCTGATGCTGGGAACCCTCCTCTGAGTACCCACAGAACTATTTTCCTCAATATTTCAGATGTGAATGATAACCCACCCTCTTTCTTTCAGAGGTCACATGAGGTCTTTGTTCCTGAAAACAATCGTCCAGGGGACCTGCTTTGCTCCCTTGCAGCCTCTGACCCAGACTCTGGCTTGAATGCACTTATATCCTACTCTCTCCTGGAGCCCAGAAATCGAGATGTGTCAGCTTCCTCTTTTATCTCTCTGAACCCCCAGACAGGAGCTGTTCATGCCACTCGATCCTTTGACTATGAGCAAACACAGACGCTGCAGTTTGAGGTGCAGGCCCGGGACCGGGGCAACCCACCCCTTAGCAGCACTGTGACAGTTCGTCTATTTGTGCTGGACCTCAATGACAATGCCCCAGCTGTGCTCCGCCCTAGGGCTCGGCCTGGTTCTTTATGTCCCCAAGCACTGCCCCCATCAGTTGGTGCGGGCCACTTAGTCACAAAAGTGACTGCTGTGGACTTGGATTCAGGATACAATGCTTGGGTTTCCTATCAGCTCCTGGAGGCCCCAGATCCCAGCCTTTTTGCAGTCTCCCGATATGCTGGGGAGGTGCGAACAGCTGTTCCCATCCCAGCTGATCTCCCACCACAGAAACTGGTCATTGTGGTAAAGGATAGTGGTAGCCCACCACTCTCTACCTCTGTTACTCTCTTAGTGTCCTTAGAGGAAGACACTCATCCAGTTGTCCCAGATCTCCGAGAATCTTCAGCTCCAAGGGAAGGAGAATCCCGTTTAACTCTCTACTTGGCTGTGTCCCTGGTGGCAATTTGCTTTGTCTCTTTTGGTTCCTTTGTGGCACTACTCTCTAAGTGTCTGCGTGGTGCTGCCTGTGGAGTGACCTGCTTTCCTGCTGGCACCTGTGCCTGTCTCACCAGATCTCGAAGGAGGGAGGGGCTTCCTCCTTCTAATGGGATCCTCCGAATCCAGCTAGGGTCAGATGATCCTATCAAGTTTGTTGATGTGGGAGGCCACTCACATGGCTGTACACCCTTGGCTTCTGCACCCACTCGGAGTGATAGCTTCATGATGGTGAAGTCACCCAGTGCACCCATGGCAGGGGAGCCTGTTCGCCCAAGCTGCCCACCCTCTGATCTTCTCTATGGGCTAGAGGTGAGACCTTTACAGGCTCAGCCAATACTTGAGGGTTGTTCTGATCCAGGCATATGACTGGGTCACATCCCAGAGAGTGCTGGCCTCTCTGTAAGAGCCCACAGTGATGTCACCATTTTTGTGAGTGGTAACTATATAGTAGATGCTGTGCTTTAAGTGTTTTGTGAATTTACCAGTGAGTTGTCACAGATTAGCACTTGGGAGTAAGGGTTATGCCTATATCTGAGCATAAGAAATGGAAGTAATTGGTGCTGAAGAGCCAGGCTATCGTGGAAGTGTGCTGACAGAATGTGAGATCATAGGAGGCTATAGTGCACAAAGGTAGAGTATGCTAGGCAATCAGTCACCTAAACCCAGCTGCTTTCCCTAGTCTTCCTGAATGAGAGGGCCTCGGGAGGGCAGGTTCTTAGAGTACCCTAATTCTACGTTACTATTTCCCAATGGATTGAGGTGGACTAAAATCTTTGTGTCTAGTACTCCCTAAACCACCATAAAGGGGACTCTGTGTTAGAAACATAGCAGACAGCAGAAAAAAGAGATAGCCAAGGGAATAAAGAGGCACAATTCAAAGTAGTGCCAGAGATCTTTTGGCCCAGGTCTTTAGGACTCCAATCAAGCCCCTACTGGGATTTGAACTGGTTGAAGTAAATTGAAAGCAGGAGAATCACCTCTTTGGAAGAAAGCAGTAAGTAAAATCCCTTAACATCAGAAAATTGGTCTACAGTTGAAAAATTCATAGAGATAGCCACTCTGGAAGTCTGAATTCTCCTGAATTTGGTGAAACCATAAAGCCTAAAGGTCATCCATGCCTGACCTCTGGCCACTCCCTAGGTGATCTAGTTCAGCCCCTCAAATATTTCCCTACACACTAGCTGTGACACTTACTCCACATCCTAAATCTGGTATCTTAGAAAAGCTAAGTTCCAGTAGCCATCAGCCAACACTGATTTTCCTCAAAGTGTTGCTGAAGAGTCAGGGCAAGACTTTACAGGGTCATAACTAATTTTTTCTCTCACTTTAGCAACATTCAGCAGGATGGGGGAGGGAGGGGAAACTCATGGGCTTTGCCTCACCTAGAAGGACAAAATTTTGTTGCTTCAAGAAAAGTGGTAGAAGTCTTCTGAAGTCATGCAGGAAGTTGCTGGGACAGAACACTGAGGAGTTTTGTACCACTTTGTCTTCCCTGTTGAGCACCATCTGAGCTGTCAAACTTTGCTGCCAAGGGGCCTGAATCAACCTGCAGCATGAAATGAGTGGGGAGGTAGGAGGCTTCTGTAACACAGATTTGCAGTGTATGTTCCCAAGGTTTCCAGCACTGAAGGAGACTTCATAATTGGTTGAGAGCCGACAGACTTTTTGGCCAATCAGACTCAGAGCTGAGGTGGGAGATCTGCTCTTCCTGCCCGCCTCTCCTCCTCCAGCTCCCCAGCTCCACTCAAATTCAATTCCCTTCCCCCCTTCCCACCCCCGCTATTGGTGACTAAGAAGAACTGCTGCAGGCAGGCAAACCTCGGAGCAGTTTTTTAAGAGGCTAGAAGGAGATATAAGAGATTTCAGCTGCTGCATTGCAAGCCCTGGGTCTATCTTGGAGACAGGACAGCACAGAGTTACTCTCCAGGAAGGGACTTCTGGGTCATGGGGCCCAAGACAAGCCCACAGCTCCCTGGGAAATGGCAAGTGCTGTGCATGTTGTCCTTGTGCTGCTGGGGCTGGGTGTCTGGGCAGCTTCGTTACTCTGTGGTGGAGGAGTCTGAGCCGGGTACGCTGGTGGGGAATGTTGCTCAAGATCTGGGCTTAAAGGTGACAGATCTGTTGAGCCGGCGACTGCGGCTGGGCTCTGAGGAGAATGGGCGCTATTTTTCCCTAAGCTTGATGAGTGGTGCTCTGGCAGTGAATCAGAAGATTGACCGAGAGAGCCTGTGTGGAGCCAGCACCAGCTGCCTGCTGCCAGTGCAGGTGGTGACTGAACACCCCCTGGAGTTGATCCGTGTGGAAATAGAGATCTTGGATCTCAATGACAACTCTCCTAGTTTTGCCTCCCCTCAACGAGAGATGCGCATCTCAGAATCAGCAGCACCTGGGACACGATTCCCCCTGGACAGTGCCCAGGATCCTGATGTGGGCTCCAATACTGTGAGCTTTTACACTCTAAGCCCCAACAGCCACTTCTCTCTGAATGTGAAGACCCTAAAAGATGGGAAGCTGTTCCCAGAGCTGGTGCTAGAGCAGCCCCTGGACCGTGAAGCCCAGACAAGACACCAGCTGATACTCACAGCTGTGGATGGGGGTACTCCAGCCCTCTCAGGGACCACCCTAATCTCTGTCATTGTGCTGGACATCAATGATAATGCTCCAACCTTCCAGCACTCAGTTCTACGTGTGGGACTCCCAGAGAATGCACCCATGGGTACATTGCTGCTCCGCCTCAATGCCACTGATCCAGATGAAGGCACAAATGGCCACCTAGACTACTCTTTTGGAGACCATACATCCGAGGCAGTGCGGAATCTCTTTAGTCTAGACCCTAGCAGTGGAGCAATCCATGTGTTGGGTCCAGTAGACTTTGAGGAGTCAAATTTCTATGAAATTCATGCAAGAGCCCGTGACCAGGGACAGCCAGCCATGGAGGGCCACTGTGTGATCCAAGTGGATGTGGGGGATGCCAACGACAATGCCCCAGAGGTGCTACTGGCCTCTTTGGTCAACCCTGTCCTGGAGAGCACACCAGTGGGCACAGTAGTAGGGTTGTTTAATGTGCGGGACCGAGACTCAGGTAAAAATGGTGAAGTGAGCCTTGATATCTCTCCAGACCTGCCGTTTCAGATTAAGCCTTCTGAGAACCACTACTCTCTACTAACTAGCCAGCCCTTGGACCGGGAGGCCACATCCCATTATATCATCGAGCTGCTGGCCAGTGATGCTGGCTCACCTCCCTTGCACAAACATCTCACCATCAGGCTCAACATTTCAGATGTTAATGACAATGCACCCCACTTCACCCACCACCTCTACACTGCTTACATCCCAGAAAACCGGCCTCCAGGCTCCCTTCTCTGCACTGTGTCTGCCTCTGATGCAGACACTGGGGATAATGCCCGGCTCACCTACTCCATTGTAGGAAATCAGATCCAGGGAGCCCCAGCCTCCTCCTTTGTGTATGTCAACCCTGAGGATGGAAGGGTCTTTGCCCAGCGTACCTTTGACTATGAATTACTACAGATGCTACAGATTGTGGTGGGGGTTCGAGACTCTGGCTCCCCCCCATTGCATGCCAACACATCTCTGCATGTGTTTGTCCTGGACCAGAATGATAATGCCCCAGCAGTGTTGCACCCACGGCCAGGCCGGGAACACTCAGCCCCCCAGCGTCTCCCTCGCTCTGCTCCTCCTGGCTCCTTGGTCACCAAGGTGACAGCCGTGGATGCTGATGCAGGCCACAATGCGTGGCTCTCCTATTCTTTGTTGCCACAGTCCACAGCCCCCGGACTGTTCCTGGTTTCTACACACACTGGGGAGGTGCGCACAGCCCGGGCCTTGCTAGAGGATGACTCTGACACCCAGCAGGTGGTGGTCCTGGTGAGGGACAATGGTGACCCTTCACTCTCCTCTACAGCCACAGTGCTGCTGGTGCTAGAGGATGAGGACCTGGAGGAAATGCCCAAATCCAGTGACTTCCTCACACAACCTCCGGAGCGTTCAGACCTTACCCTTTACCTCATTGTGGCTCTAGCAACTGTCAGTCTCTTATCTTTAGTCACTTTCACCTTTCTGTCAGCTAAGTGCCTTCAGGGGCATGCAGATGGGGATGGGGGTGGGGGCCAGTGCTGTGGACGCCAGGACTCTCCTTCCCCAGACTTCTATAAACAGTCCAGCCCCAACTTGCAAGTTAGCTCAGATGGCACGCTCAAGTACATGGAGGTGACGCTGCGGCCCACAGACTCACGCAGCCATTGCTACAGAACGTGCTTTTCACCAGCTTCGGATGGCAGTGACTTCACTTTTCTAAGGCCCCTCAGCGTTCAGCAGCCCTCAGCTCTGGCGCTGGAGCCTGATGCCTTCCGGTCCCGCTCTAATACGCTGCGGGAGCCGAGCCAGGTGAGGGCTCGGTGCCTCCCCGGGCGACCCTTGGGAGAAGCCACCGGTTATCATAAGGGACTTTGCACTTGTGTCCACACCTCTCGAGCTGTCTGTGCTCGGGACCATTGGACTGATCGTGAGAAACCAGAGGAGTGGCTGAAGCGGGGATGGGGCTCCAAGTACTGGGAGGTGGTAGCGATTGTGGGAGAGAGGAGGTGGGACCGATCCCTTCCTCCACATTCAGAAAAGGCTGGGGTCCCTCACCCCAGCTTCTGGTGATTTCTGGCAATTTCCGCGGTGTTGGGGGGCCGGGGTGGAGGTAGGCACAGTTCCACCTCAGCAACCAGCCTCCTAGGCTCCTGCAATTTCTGCCGGTCTTTGGTTTTCCTCTTCGCGTTCTCCCCACTCCTTCAATCTGTTAATTTTGCTATTATCCTCAGTCCTCCCTACCCCCGCATCATCCAACCGCATCTGTCGTCTGGACTTCCTTAGGTGCGTGTTCAGGGCTCAAGCGTTTCCTCCCTGCAGAACACACCCATGCGCCACACCCGGTGCACCGGCTTGCCACACCTCACCAACGCGCGCGCACACGCACCCTCCCCACTTGGCCTTACACGTACACTAGCTTTCACTGCCACTCGTTAGCTGCCAGGTTCACACTGACTGTCCTTGGCCCACTCACCACCCTCCTCCGCCTGCCTCAGAGGCGTTCACTGCAGACTGTGCGCCCCAGTAAAGGTCCCAGGTGGAGGTGGCCTAGTACCACCAGGCTAGGACCCTTAAGTCTCCTCCCACCCATGCGGGGATCTGAGGGCGGTGCTGAGCAGTGCCCTATCTGTTGACAACGCTGGTGCAACTCTTGGAGATCTAGGGACGGGTGGGACTCTGAGCCATGGTCCCACTGTTCTAACTCTGTGTATAGGGTGGCGGCCCCTCAGTCCAGAAGCTTCAGGCAGGCTGAGTGGTCCTTTGGCCTGAGGTGTGACAGAGCTCACCCTTGAGCGAGTGAGCGGGCCTCTCTACCTCTATAGGAGCGAAGGCCTGCGACTTTCAGGGGCATCAGCAGCCCCTTCCTCCTGGGAAAGTAGGAGCCTGTAGCACCTGGGTTCTGGATGCTGAGAGACAAGCTTTTGGCCCCGACCCGAACTCTATGTGCTCAGTGATCTAGGGTCAGGGCTTTGGAGGTTATCAAAGTATTTGAGACTCTGACAGGTTCTTTCCCCTCTGGTAGATGGAAAGCCACTACCCTGCCGGATGCCAAGGTGTCCTCATATGTGGGGAAACTATAATTGTAAAAAATACAAGTTTTGACAACTCCAGGAGCTTTTATTCAAAAAATATCTATGCCTAGCTCTACTCCTATTGAATCAAGATTACAGTTTGAAACACTCCTGGATGGTTTCCATAGCTGATTGAGAAAGCCTTAGTGTATACCTCTGAGAACCACATCATCTCATTTGCTCTTCCTACCACTGTTGTTGGATAGGCACTAACATCTTCATCTTATAACAGTTTTGCAGAGGTCAAGTGACTTGTGTAAGTTCATAGAGCAAGTGACAGAGAAAGAGTAACTCCAGAATTGGTGCTTTTAGTCACTTAGCACTTGGAACTTCACAAAGCTTGAGGACAGAAGAGAGGGTTTGCCTCTGCTGGGATAGAACAAAAGTGGGTTCTTGCCCTTTTAAAACATGACATCAGAAAATCTTAGGGGGGTCTTCTTCCCTGAGCAGCCCTCACTGAACAAACTTGGACCTGTTGTCCTTCTGTAGGTTGGAATTATGTCTGACTCCTTTTCCTCCATTCATACCACCTGCATCCCCATGTAGTTCTCCTGTGTCTAAGCATACAGGGGCTAGGGCCAGAAGTGGGAGGAATGTAATCCTAGCACCTGGGAGGCTGAGGTGGGTGGATTACTTGAGCTCAGGAGTTCCAGACCAGCCTGAACAAGAGTGAGATCCTGTCTCTAAAAATAGCTGGGCATTGGGGCTGGCTCCAGTAGTCCCAGCTACTCAGGAAGCTGAGGCAAGAGAATTGCTTGAGCCCAAAAGTTTGAGGTTGCTGTGAGCTAGGAGCCATGGCACTCTACCAAGGGTGACAAAGTAAGACTCTGTCTTCAAAAAAAAAAAAAAATTCAGGTGCTGAGGACTGGACATTCCTGGGCCCTTCTCCATGGCATTCTCCAGAATTGTGCTAGTGACTCACTGCCCTCTATGAGCCTTAAAGTGAGTCACTGGCAGTCCTAGGTCTTCCTCTCCCCTCCCCCCAGTGTAATCTGACATGCTCACACTCTTTGCTCCTGGGAAAGTGTGAGCATTTACTGCCAGCACACCCAAGAACTGAGGAGATGGCTCTAGGAGTGCTCCATAAGCAATGTGTGTGATGGGATGGAGCCCCATGCCTTTAGCCAGGTGGAATAAGGCAATAGAGCAGTCCCTTGGGATCCCTGGAGACTAGTTAGCTATGCTTAGAGGCTTTGGGAGCTTGATCTCTCCCTCCTCCATCCTAGCATTTTCTGTCTCAGACAGAGAAGCCTTGTTCTCTCCTTCTTAGTTACAAACTGTTGTCTGGCATAGAGTTCTGGGGTGGGTGAGAAATGTCCCCGGGTTTGGATGCCTTGCAAAAGGCCAGTCTGGCATGACTCCTAAATTAATAATGTATTTAGTTGTGGGAAGAGATCCTCCAGGGCCAAAGGCCTGAGGGAGGTGTCCCTCTGAATATGTCACTGCACAACCTGGTATGGAAAGGGTTACCAGGAGCAGCAGCCATCTTGCTGCAGAGGATGCTTTGTTCCCAGCTGAGAAGTTGAATAAATTCATTCTAGGGCTGGTGGAATTCTCATTTAAAAGCTTTCTCTGTCACTTTTGGGGGCCTTCTCTGCACCTCTTTTTTTGGTTTCACAGAAGACACTTTCAGCCCTTGAATTTTGGCTCAGAAGTTCTATCCCTAGGGGCAGGGAGGAAGGGGTTGGGGTTCGGGGAGGTTTGTTTGTTTTTGTTTTTGTTTTTTAGCAAAGAAATCTGTAAAAAATCTGTGTTTGCTCACTGTGGTCAAATGACATTTATTTCCTTGTTACTGGTACCTCTGACCTCTGAGACTTGAGGTATATTTCAGCTCTGGAGATGAGCCTACCCTTCCCCCATCATATCCTATTTTCTTCTCCGTGCCCTCTCCCCTCCTTCCCTCTGGGCCCATCTCCTGGGGTTCGGGTGACATTCTGACTTCTCTGTGGGTACTCAGCCCCTCTCCCTCTGTTTTCTCCACAGCAAGCCCCGCCCAACACGGATTGGCGTTTCTCTCAGGCCCAGAGACCTGGCACCAGCGGGTAGGTGACTGATTCTCCAGCCCATCCTCTTTTCTGCAGCATTTTCTCAGTGATGATGTGGGAGGAGATGGGGGGAGGGTTCAGCATTTGCTACAAATGGCTTCCTCCCTCAGTTCAAGATTTCAGGGAGGTCTTGGTGTATTTGGGGGCTGGCACACAGCCCCAGAAGGAAGAGGCATGTACCCTGACTATTCGGACAGTTTTATCCACATGTTTGCCTCTCTACCCTCCTCCCCCACCACCTGCACATTTTTCTATCTCCTAAGGGCTCTCTAGGACCAAAGGGTGGTCTTAAGCTGGTCTTTGGGGTAGAGAGGAGGCTTTTTATACACATCTACGTCCTATTCCCTCTCCTCTGAGTTGAGCTGGGCTCTATTCTAACCCAGGGTTCAGGCAAAGGAATGACCAGAGGAGGAAGAAGAAGAAGCTGCCAGCAGTCAGAGCCTATGCCAGAAAGAGCCAAGGGATGGGGAGCTCCTTATGCTGCAGGGAAAGTAGAGGCAGCACAGCTGGAGACAGGACGGCCAGGGGAACGCTGCCCTGGAGAGGGCCAGAGTAGGGTCTTCCTGTCCTCTGCCCTGGCCCCTGCACTTGTTCTGCCCTTTCTCAGATCTTTATCTCTGCCACTCTTCCCCCTCCGCACCCTCCCTCAGTCTCTATCTCAGTTTTCCCTCTCCCTCTCCTTCTCAGTTTCTGTCTTTTTGCTTCATCTCAGTTCTTACCATTTTTGTGTACTTGATCTGTGCCAGCCATGTGGAACGAATGATTAAATGTGACTCTTCCTTAAGGAAGAGACAGTCTCTTTTTCTGTCTCTGCCTCTCTGTTCTTGTCCTGGACCTCTTTTCTGTTTCTTCTTCTTTCACCATTTCCTACTGCCTTTCTGTTCTGTCTCCAGTCTCTGTATATCTATTTGTCGTTTTCTGCCTCTCTCAGTATCTTTTTCTGTTACTCTTTCTCTATCTCTCTTTTATTCTGTCTTTTTCTCTGAGCCTCTCTATCTCTCATTCTTTGTACTTATGGGCAAGCCAGCAGACACAGGAGGGAAGGGGACCCATACTGTCTCCCTCTCCCTGCCCCCTCATACACAGAGCCTTTGATCACTGCCCTCCACCACACACCCTCCCATCCAGACAGCCCCAGCTGCTCATTTCAATCTGGTATGAATTCTTGCTGAGACAGGAACCCCCTGAGGGTGGAAGGGGGGTGACTTGCAGCGGAAAGACCTTCAGTTGGTCTGAGGGGAGTGAGCTGGGCTCTGGGCCAGGCCTCCCTGTTCGATGTCACCAGCCTGGAGGAGTCCAAGAGCCTAGGAGCCCAGGGAGAAAGGCAGGAGCATGAGCTACCTTCTCTTGCCTCCCCCATGGTCACACACTTGCTGCCACATTTGCCACGATGCTATAGATGCTGAGCTTATGGGCTTTCTCTTCCTTTTCCCAACAACCAAATCCTTGCTGCCTAGGAGACCTTGATATATAAGGGAGAGATTCCAGCTCCTGGGCATGCATAGTCCTGTCACTGGTTTTAGGAACTCTAAGCACTTCCTTGAAGGCCCCTTAAAAGAGCAGTAAACCAGAAGGCATGCCCTTTCTGCTACTTTTTTTTCTTTTTAAGAGATAAGGACAGAGTCTCACTCTGAGGTACAGTGGCTTGATCACAGCTCACTGTGGCCTCAAACTCCTGAACTCAAGCAATCCTCCTATCATTAGTCCTCAATCCTCTGACCTCAGCCTCCTGAGTAACTAGGACTACAAGTGTGGGCCACCATGCCCAGCTATTTTTTTTTTATTTTTCATAGAGATAGGGTCTAGGCTCAAGATGTCTTCCTTTCTTGGTCTCCCGAAGTGCTGCCATTGCCAGTATGAGCCACCTGGCTGGCGTGCCCTCTTCTGACCTCAGCTATCTCCCTTCTCCCTGCTGGTCTTGATGGCATTCCCATAGGTTATCCATTCAATCATTCATGTACTCACTCATTCAAAAATATCTATTGATCATCTACTATGAACAGGCTAGAAGTAGAAACACCAAGCTAAAAGATTGAACAAACAGATATGATCTCCAAATTCATAGGCTTTCAGGCCAGGAGAGGAGACAGAAAATTGACAATAAATCACACTGAAAAAACAAAACAAAACAAAAAACTTGTTACAAATCATAGTAAGTTCTGAGACGAAGAGGGCAATGTAAGTGTCATAGAAAGGGGGAATAGGGAAGGCTTCTAGGAAGAAGTGACATTTAAGCTGAGGCTATGAGACATCCTGGACAATTTATTTTCCCTCTACCCACTCCCATCCCAGGCACCCTGAAGCGTAATTCCCTACAGAATTCATCTTTGAACCTGGAAGCCCCACTAATTTCTTGTCATACCCTCTGACGTGAACACCTTACTCCTGCCCCCCCCAAGTCTTTTTTCATTAAATGAGAGGCTTAGTGGCCTGGAATACACGTGGGATACAGCTCTTGGAGATACAGAGAAGGCTCAGGAGTGCACATATGTTCTCTCCCTCCCTCCACCCCTTGCTTCCTCAGTTAATTTGTGGAGGATGGGACCAATAATTGTTTCAGCAGCCCTAAAGTGGCCAAGATGAATTAGGCACTAGGGACCAATCCAGCAAATTCAACTTCCCTTCTTCCTTCCTTCAACAAATGGTTAGTAAGTACCTTCTGTGGGCCAGGCAATGTACTAGGGGTGGGAGATATAAAATAGATACAGTCCCTGACCTCAAGGAGTTTATAGTGTGTTGATGGAGACACATATTAAGCAAATAATCACAAAAATAAATGTGAGAGCTACGAAGAGCAGTGCCTGATGGTGAGAGCATATAATAGGGATTTGATCTAATCATGGACTAGGAGGATGTCCAGGAAAAAATGAGGTTGTGCTGACATATGAAAGAGGAATATGATTAACCACCTTTTTTGTTTTGTTTTGTTTTGTTTTGAGACAGAGTCTCAAGCTGTCACCCTGGGTAGAGTGCCATGGCATCACAGCTCACAGCAACCTCAAACTCTTGGGCTTAAGTGATTCTCTTGCCTCAGCCTCCCAAGTGGCTGGGACTACAGGCACCTGTCACAACGCCTGGCTATTCTTTGGTTGTACTTGTCATTGTTGTTTGGCAGGGCCTGGCTGGATTCAAACCTGCCAGCTCTGGTATATGTGTGGCTGGTGCTCTAGCTGCTTGAGCTACAGGCGCCAAGCCCAAATTAACCACCATAAGAAAAGAAAGAAGCATATTCCAGATGGAGGGAAGAGCATATGCAAAAGCCCTGTGGTGAGGCTTCTCAGGATCAATAGAGTGGTAGAGTTTTCACTTTGCTGCCATTTGATGAGTAAATTGGGGAGAGGAGATGAAACTTCTCTTATTCAGTCTAAGCCTAGTTCCAGCCCTCCACTGCTTTTCTGCCCCACTTTCCTCCCTAACGTCTTGTTCCTGACCTCCAGCCTAGTCTGCTCGGGCACACCAGATTCACAGCAGAGGTAGTGTTGAGTTCTTCAGTAAACCTGGTTCAAGTTCAAGCCATGGGTCACATGGACTAGAAATGACTCACGGCTCGGCGCCTGTGGCTCAATCGGCTAAGGCGCCAGCCACATACACCTAAGGTGGCGGGTTCGAATCCCCAGCACGGGCCTGCCAAACAACAACGATGGCTGCAACCAAAAAATGGCTGGGCGTTGTGGCGGGCGCCTGTGGTCCCAGCTACTTGGGAGGCAGAGGCAGGAGACTCGCTTGAGCCCAGGAGTTGGAGGTTGCTATGAGCTGTGATGCCATGG
>CAUYQV010168789.1:0-13555 GCA_963574575.1 Galagoides demidoff
GAGGCTTGGGGGACAAAGGTGGATTGAATACCTGCTCTGCTGGCCTCACTGTTTGGAGGCAGCTACTTCAATTTTAAGACATACAGAGAACTTGTCTGTGAGCCTCCACTCCCATGTGGGCCTTAGGTCAGGGGGGTTTTACACCCACAACCAACCACGCCAACCTTAGGTCAGGGGGTTTTTATGCCTGCAACCGATCCAGCCATATGGGATTCTGCCTCAGTTTCTCACAAGTATACCTGCACAGAGTCTTTTCAGTGCTCTCTCTCAAACAGCTTTTTAGGCCAGAGGTATATAGGTCTTTCGCCTATATCCAAGTAGTGTTATTATTAGCTGAATACTTAAGGAATTTTATGAGACACCACTTTATCATGAATAATCACAAAATACAGTGGATTTAATACTTAAAAATTAACAAGATATAAATGTACACATAAAAAAATCTTGTAACAACAGTGCCTCACTTTATTTCTATCCATCCTCAGTTCTGTTTCTCAGAAGCAATCATTTTTAACTGTTTCCAGATTGACATTTTTTGGGTACTTTTCTTTTATTTCTACTTCTAAATGATAAATGTTTGCCTAAATTGGCCAACTTGAGACAGTACATTGTGGAATGTTCCTACCATCACAAATGAAGATTCAGCTCACCTACCTTTTTAAAGTCTAAATTATATATTTATACCTCTACTTATTTTCCAATGGGCTAAAGGAACTGTCTTTTGATTTCACACTTTGCAAGATGTGAAGAATACAAATGCACCAATTTTCTTTTTTTTCATTCCCTCATCCACTTTCTACTTTGTCTTTTTATTTTTAATTTTACACTGTCAATAGCAACATTTACATTCTATTTTGCTATCATAATTATTCTCCATGTTTTGTTTTCAAGTTTATTCTAAAAGTTGAAAAAATTTAAAAAGCCCTTTTTCTTAGTTAGACCATGTGAATTCTGTCATGTTCAGAGCCAAGCACTGTTTTGTGATCACATTTCCTTTTTTGTTTGACTTTTGTTTTTCTGATACTTTTGGATTGCCTTTTTGTTTTCTTGAATTTTCCCTCACATTTTTGTATGCCTCAAGTACACTGTAAAATCTACAAAATCTCCTTTTGTTCCTTGGTATCCCAGCACAAGGTACCTAGATTGACTTGCTCCTAGGTCTTCTGGTACCACTGTCATTCTAACATTTGCCTTCATTGTTCACAGGGGTTGAAACTTCCGCTTCTTGGACCAATCAATGCCTCCTTATTCCTTGTTTTTATTCTGTAATTTTTCTAGATTATATCCTTTCATAAGACAAGTTACATAGGTGGTATGTTTTGTGAGTACTTACCTCACTCAGATTATCTTTACTCTACCTTCACATGTGCTTAATAATATGGCTAGGTGCAGAATTCTAAGATGAACACCAACATTTTTTCCTTAGACATTTTTGGGAAAAAATTCCATTATCTTTTTATAACTACTGTGGTTTAGAAAACAATCAAATATCAGTCTGGATTTCATTCCTTCACCAATGGCCTGTTCTCCCCTGTATGACAGCTTTCATCATCCTCAGGTTTCTGAAATTTCAGAATGATTTGTTTAGGTATGGTTATTTTTTCATACCTTTTTCTATACATATGGAAGTCTCTTTTAATTTGGATAGTACATTCCTTTTCAATTAAAGACAACTTTACTCTATTTCTCCTAAAACTTTTTCCTCTTTCAAATTTTCTTTTTCTAAAAATACTACAATTTGGATGTTATAGTATCTAAATTCATCCTTTATGTCACTAATGTTTCTTGTAATTTTTTCTTCCATATCCTAGATTTCCTTAACTCTATATTTAAATCCTGTTGAATTTTTATTTCATCAATCATATTTTAAATTTCTAAGAACAGTCATATTCTATGATTATTTATTTTTCCCATTGTATCTTCTTATAGTTTTATGGAGGGAGCAAATTTTCAAATATTTCTAACGTTCTTAATTAGAGAATTTTTCAGAATTAGTTTTGATCCCTCTCTTTTTCCTCTAGGGTCAAATGTCCAGCCTACATACCTTAAACTTTTACCTCTAAACTGTGTATTCCAAGGTGCCATTCATATTGAACGTGACACAAGACAAAGGTTGATTCAGAGCTGTGTGTTCACAGCAGAGTGTGCAAGCTGTGAAGCTGTACTTCATGTGACAGGAAGGGAGCTGGCTCCTACACTGGGGGAGCTTCTGATGCCAGAATGTGGGGAACTGTAATATGAGGCACCAATGCCAATACTAGTTGCCTTAATCCAAACCGTAATTATTTTTAAAGAAAAAAAAACTTTCTTTTCTTCAATGAGAATATAAGAAGTGAAGCTTAAGTGCCATAATGCTATGCATTTTGTGGATAAAGGTGGCAGAGGGAAATTGGGGGTTTAACTGTCCCTACAAACTTTTCAAACCCCCTTTTCTCAACACAACTTCTCACCCTAACAATCTACGAGTCTGGCATTTTCTGGGGCTATAGAGGGAAGGCTGGCTACCTCCTTCACTATAGCTGTCCCTGCATGTGACTCAATGGCAGTCTTCTTTACTCTGCCTCATGATTCAATAATTAACCACCTGCTTTCCATCTTCCAGAAAAGTACTGAAATCTCTTATCTCCCATGGCCTCTAGCATTCTTCCCATTGTTGTGGATTTAGGAAATTTACTAATCTTTCACTGTCTTTTCAATAGAGCCTTAAGAAGTATAAAATAAATAGGTGAGCTCATCCTACCATCTTGAGTCAGAAGACTCTTCAATGTCCCTTAAAAAAGAAAACATTCTTGGCTAGATGCAGTGGCTCACACCTATAATCCCAGTGCTGGGGGTGGGGAAGGCCAAAGTGGGGGAATTTCTTGAGGTCAAGAGTTCAAGACCAACGTGGGCAACATAGCAAGATAACCATCAACAAAAACCAAGAAAAAGGAAATAAAATGTTCCTTAACCAATGGGGATTCAAATCTGACCTTTGATACAATCTTAAACAAGTTACTCAATATTTCTGGGTCTGAGTCTTTATATGTAAAGAGGGATAATAATATCTAATTTAAATAGTTAATGTATGAGAATTAAATGAGAAAAATGCACGCAAAGTATTTAGTATAGTGTCTTCATGGAATTGCTTAATAAATGTAAATTCCTTGAATTTTTCTTGAAATCTCCTTAAAAGTCATCCTCAGATTTAGTAAAATTGTTTTGTTTTTATCTTTTTTTTTTTTTTGAGACAGAGCCTCAAGCTGTCTCCCTGGGTAGAGTGCTGTGACATCACAGCTCACAGCAACCTCCAACTCCTGGGCTCGAGAGAGTCTCCTGCCTCAGCCGCCCAAGTAGCTGGGACCACAGGCACCCACCACAACGCCCAGCTATTTTTTGGTTGCAGCCATCATTGTTGTTTGGTGGGCCCGGGCTGGATTCGAACCTGCCACCTTAGGTGTATGTGGCTGGCGCCTTAGCCACTTGAGCCACAGGCACCAAGCCTGTTTTCATCTTTTTAATTTATTTTGCGGTAGTAATGGAGAAGATTGAGAAGTTGGAAGGATTATTATTCTTTCCACACTCAAGAATTTTCAAAGAGAAATTGAATTATACTTCTATGCCATGAATGATCCATAATCCGTTCTTACGTTCATTTTCAAAAGGGTTATAATTCCCACCACCAAGAAACAAACTGCTCCTTACTTATTTGTGTCAACATCATGATGTTCTTCTTGTTTTCTATTCATAGCTTAAATCTTGCTTCTAAAATGGCTCTGCTATAGTTAGAAAATTGTAGAACTTTTCTTGAAAATCGACTGTATTAAACATTTTAAGGTAACATCATACACATATTAGTGACTTAGAAAGGATTCAGGGCATCTTTACTTATACTGCATATCTGGCTTATTAGGACTCATCACAAACAAGCTACAGTGAGACTCTGAATTTGTGGCCCCTTTACAAAATATTTATAATAAAATACAAATAATAAAATCTCCTTTGCAGAGGGGACCCTTCAATTAAAGAGTTATTGGTACATTAATTGTACCTCTGCTGTCCTGATATTATTGATTATGAATTACTATGCTATAATTTGAATTCAGGCAAAAGAAAGAAATGTAGGAAACAGTCTGCTTTCTTACTCAAGTACTTGAGGCACTGCAAAGTTTATTTAATTGTGAAACAAATTTAAAGAACTTTTTATATTAGCTCTTATTGCTTTATGTTAGGAATTAATTTGGACTTGTTATAAAACAGTGGTGGAATAGCTCTGGCTAGAATAGCAGGAGCGATAATGAGATTAAGGGCTCACAGTCAGGCACTGCAACAATAATAGAAATTAATGACTTTAAATCCAGAGGGGCCTGCCATGGATCCCTGGATTAAAGAACATCACTAATACTGTTCCCCTTCCTGTATACATATGTAAATCCCTTGTGTTTGAATGTGAGTGCTTCAAAAAATTACTCATCATCTCAGAGAAGTTAAACTAACAGAAAGGCTGCTGCATAATTGATGCTTCTGCTGATATGCAACTTTTTGTCACACTTTAAAATTTCATTATAAATCATAATTATTAAAAAATAGACTATTTTTTTAGAGCAGTTTCAGATACACAGCACAATTGAGCAGAAAATACAGGGTCCTAGACAGCCCTTTCCCACCACACACCTCATCTTCTCCACCGCCCACGTCCTGCACCAGAATGGTACAGGTAGGGACAGTGAGCTTACGTGAATTTTAACAAACCAATCATCACCCAAAGTTTGTAGTTGCATTAAAATTAAGTATTGGGGTTGCACATCCCTATGGGTTTTTTGTTTGTTTGTTTGTTGTTTTTGAGTCTCAAGCTATCCCCCTGGTAGAGTGCTGTGGCATCACGGCTCACAGCAATCTCCAACTCCTGGGCTCAAGCGAGTCTCCTGCCTCTGCCTCCCAAGTAGCTGGGACCACAGGTGCCCGCCACAATGCCTGGCTATTTTTGTTTTTCGTTGTAGCCATTATTGTTGTTTGGCGGGCCCAGGCTGGATTAAAACCTGCCACCTTAGGTATATGCGGCTGGTGCCTTAGCCACTTGAGCCACAGGCGCCAAGCCGTCCCTATGGGTTTTGACAACTATATGGCATGAGCCTACCACTTTAGCACCATGTGGAATAGTTTAATGCCTTAAACCCCCCCTGCACTCTGCCTGTCCATCCTGCTTCCCCATCCTCAGTCTTTTGCTATCTTCATAGTCACACCTTTTCCTGAATGTCACGCAGGTGGAATTATACAGTAGATGGTCTTTTCACACTGGCTTTTACTTTGCTTAGTAATATATACTGAAGGTTTCTCCATGTCTTTTCATGTCTCAATAGCTCACTCCTTGTCACCACTGAATAATATTCTATCATGGGAATGTACTACAGATTACTCATCCATTCATGGACTGAAAGACATCTTGGTTACTTTCAAGTTTTGGTAATTATGGGTTGGAATTTGTGTTAACTTTTCAACTACTTTGGGTAAATATCAAGGACTATAATTTGATGTAAGAATATTGGTTAGTTTTCTAAGACACTTCCAAACTGTCCCCCATAGTAGCTGTGTCATTCTGCATTCCCTCCAGGGATGAATTAGACTTCCTCTTGCTCTCTGTTCTGGTCAGCACTTGATACCATCAGTGGTGCTCCAGATTTTGGTCATGCTAATGGATTTATAGCAGGATTTAATTGTTGTTTTAATTGCATTTCCTCATGACGTGATGTGGAGCACCTGCTCATCTTTCTGTTTGCCATCTCTGTCTCTCCTTCGGTGAGGTGCCTATTGAGTCTTCTGCATAGTCTGCAGTTGGCTTATTCATTTACTTATAAGAATAAGGGTTTTAAGACTTCCTTGTGTATTTTAGGTAACAGTGCTTTATCAGATATGTCTTTTGCAAATACTTTCCCTAGCCTATGGCTTATCCTATCATCCTCCTGAGAAATTATGTTTTTAGATTAAGTAATTTATCTTTTTTTTGAGACAGAGTCTCATTCTGTTGCCCAGGCTAGAGTGCCCTGGTATCGGAGCTCCCAGCAACCTCAATCTCCTGACTCAAGTGATCTCCTTGCCTCAGCCTCTCAAGTAGCTGGGACTACAAGCACTACTATGATGCCCAGCTAGCTTTTCTATTTTTAGTAGAGATGGGGTCTCACTCTTGCTCAGGCTAGTCTTAAACTCCTCTGAGATTAAGCAGTCCACCTGCCTCAGCCTCCCAAAGTGCTAGGATTGCAGCTGTGAGTCACCATGCTTGGCTAATTCATCATCTGTAGAGCAAGGGTGTCCAACCTGTGGCCTGTGTGCTGCATGCTGATTTTGTTAGGACGTTTTTTACTTATCTGTGGGGCCTGATATCACAAAAAGTATGCACAGGCCTTTTTTTTTGCTAATCGGCTTTTGTGAATACAACTATTATTCTTCCAATGTATGGAAAATGAAAAAGAAAAAAGATTGAACACCCTTGCTAGACATACAAAATGGACAGAATAGATTCCAAAATTTTGCAATATGGCTGTTAGAGATAAATTATGATCATATATTAGGTCATAACAAACTATTATGAAAGCAATAGCACCTGCTTCTTGGAATAATCAATCACAAACATCACTTATGCTTCTTATGTTTTTCATTTTGACTCTGTTGAATGAATCATCCTTTTTATCCCATCAGCGTGTTGTAGACAGGCTAAGGGGAAGGGAAGGAGGAATCATTATTTTTTCTAGAGAGAAATTGAGATAGCTTAGTTCATCCCATATTTCATTTTTGTACATAAAATTCATGTCAGTTTTCCCACTTCTCTATTATAATTGAGTGGTCAGGGGCCAAGGTTATTGTTACTTTTTTACAAGTATCCATCCAAGTAGTTTTTGGGGGTTTTTTTGGATGGTTCTTACAAAACCCTTCAATTTTACTCATAGTACAAAAGTATTTAACAAGCAACATGTCAGTGCAGAAAAACACATAGCTTACATAGCACATCCTTTAAAACCAGAATACAGACTCTTATTTTTACTTTAAAAAAAAAAATGAAGATACTCACTGGAATTGAATTACTATGTTTTTTCCTCTTTCTAGAGATGTGACACACGTTTTCTGATAAGTAATATTCTAGCAAGCATTGTGTTAAACCAGAGCAGACAGAGGACCAGCAAAGCTGTTTACCACCCCCTACCCATGCTGAACTGGACCAGTAGAACACCAGCTTGGTAGGAGAGATTTGGACAGAAAGAAATTTGAGTCTCAACCCAGCCAATAGAAAACCTAATGAACTGGTTTATACAGAAGGATTTTCAACTAACCTGCGCAAACACATTTCACATGCTATAAAACAAGATACCTGTTAGTCGATTTCTAGCACACAGCGTACATTCATCAGTGCCCAGTGAAATGAGAGAGCGCCAACATAGAAAGCACTTTCGCCTACATGGCACAAGCAACTAAGCACACAGCATATATTACTTTGATGTTTAAGTGGCTAGTCGCGGAAGTTCCAAGATCATGTCAACTAGGTTAGCCTGAGTATTTCATCTATAAAAATATTTTTTCAAAAATAATGCTTAAAAGAGACTTCTAGAAACAGTGGGACTACATCTGGACCAGCAGAAGACATAGAGATGCAAGGATTGCAAATATTAAGACTGGAGTTGATTTTCACAGGTAGTTTTTAGGTAAAGGACATCTCTCTTAGCTAATTCTTACAGCCAGGATAAGCTGTGATCAAAGGAGATTCAGAAATCTCAAGATGGGCAACTAGCTTGAGTAACACCCTAAATAAATACTCAAAAACTCCATTGATTCTGAAACTCTGACCTATGTAAAAAAACCTGTGAGCGTGCAAAAAAACTCATGCAAAGCCTGCTGGGGCAAATAGGGTTCGTGATGGGGGGTTATTCCATACTGTTGACACACCGACATGTACGTTGGGGAAGGGGCCCCCAAGTGGAGACTGGCTCAGAAGCACCTGAGTGAAGGATCTGACTGAGGGGGAGGGAAGAACAGAGGGAGCCCTAAGTTTAATGAACAGGAGACGTTGTTACAGGAGAACGCAGGGCGGAGTCGGTCTTCCCCAGATACATTCTGTTATCATTAGTTGAGCCTATTGGCCTGTTGGGCTGGCGACATCCAGAACGATCGATCCCACTCATTGGCAGGATGTGGGACCTAACGCTGCAGATTGTTCTGGGAAGCTGGCACAGAAGATGATTTGCACAATGAAGTCACCACTAAACCACTGCTTAAGTCCAGTCCTGGCCTTCTTTTTCTGCTTTATGGTCCAGGAACATTTCTCTGAAAGCCAGAAAATCTGTAAATGTGAGCAGCACGTCAAACATGTCACCAGCCGCTTCATCTTTCTGGGGCTGTAACATTGTTGTGAAACCTGCCATGTTAAACCCAGGGATCCGCTCTAGCAGCTGTTCTTCAATGTATTTTTCTACTAGAGAAATATATTCATTAGAAATAGGTGTATAGGTGAGTTTATTCTATTCTGTGTCTTCAAATTCCTGGTAATACTTGTCCATGAAATTTCTCTGTAACAGCTGGGACTCGTCATCCGTGATGATGTCTTCTAAATATCCAACCACAGCATCAAATTCAGCGTCAGAAGCGGAGGAAAAGGTCAGAAGCTCTCTTCTTCGAAGGCGTCCCTCGTCGCCGCTGCCGCCCCCACCCGTGTGGCCTAGCGAGTCAGATGGGCTCCCAGCCAGCCCGGGGCCCAGGGCCGGCCCAGCCTCCACTCTGCTCCACAAGGTCCCCGCCCGCATCGAGGACATTGCAGTCGGCCTGCTGGGAGGGACCCCACCGCCCCGGCCGCGGGCAGCTCACTGTCCAGCCGGGTCAGAGCCTGCACGCGAGGCTCCACCTCAGGCTGCCCGGCTGCGGCCACATGCCAGGCCGCCTCTCCGCCCATCCAAGTAGTTTTTACTAGAGCCCCAGAAAGACATGATAGATGGCAAAATATTTTAAGCAGCAACTTCGTAATTATTTTAATTAAATTATCTAATTATTAAAATAGTAGGTCCGTAAGTCAAGAGAATTCTCATTTATTCTACTTATATGTAACCAAGACTGTTAATGTTCATTAATATCCACTTTCTCTGCCCCTTTCTGGACACACGTTTCCTGCGTTCCTTGCAATGACCGAGGCTGATCAGGACCTACGTGTGGAAGTAACAGGCTCTAGTTCCAGCTTGATTCATGAGGCCTCGTCCATGTGAATCCCCACTCTCTTTGCCCGCCTGGATGTTCATGGCTAAAAACGTTGAGGATGGACTCTGGGCACCCGACTCATCCTTGGGAAGAAAGCTGCCTGCTTTTCTGAACAGAACTGTGATTAGAGCAAGAAATAAACTTTCATTGTGATAACTGCTGAGGTTTGGGGTTCACTGTTACAATAGTTACCTTACCCTAAAGTCAAACGTCAGGTTATCTTGGAGGGAACAGAGAAGAGGACAAAACAGGTAAAAAGGAAAGAACCACTGGCTGACGCCCAGTCCCAGCGCCAAGCCTGGCGGTGCTGAGTACCGGAGACGATGACATTTTCAATTATTTAGGCGGAATTTAGGTTCCAGCATGCGGATTCACATAGGACAGAAAGAAAGCAAGGTTCTGAAAGTGCCAGAGTGTCCTTTCCAGCAAATGTTCTGAATTTTCTTTGTATGAAGATATGGATCCACCCGAAGTGATTAGAATGTACGAAACAATCACATCCAAACTTATAAAATGTATTAAAAGCAGATTTCCATGATACTGCTGAGAATGCATGGCTGTGTGTGGATGCTGTATGTCCATGGTGCCACCGACCACCACTCTCCCATGGTACCACTGACCACCCTCTCCCAGCCCTTGCTTTGATTTGCCCTTACAGAGGTGAGGTTTGTGCTTTGATTTTCTCACCTGCAGACTAGAACCTGGAGAGGACTGATAATGTGTGGCCATTTGGCCTGAAGAGAGAAATGGGGACCCAACAGGGAGCATTGGCTGGCCGAGGAGGTCATGCAGATTATGCCACACCTCCTGCACCGCCTGTTCACCCACCCCACCCCTGTTCTCTATGATCGGGCATTTCTTTAGGTGGACAGGGCATGGTTTTGCAGATTGGCTGCTAGCTTATGAATAGTGAGATCTCAGGATCCTCAAAAGCATGTGTCAATATTTAATTATCATTTCCCTGTTGTTGGTAAGTGATGATAGAACGTGGGTTGTGGGGTCAGCTATTTGAAGCAGAAGTCCTGGCTCTGACATCAGTGGGTCATATAAACAGGCCACATCACTCAACCACACCTTAGTTCTAAAGGTTAAGATGAGGATTCAGTGAGACACTGCTTCAAAAGAATACAGTCAAGGGCCTGGCATATATTAGATGTTCAATAAATAGTATTATTATCATGGAGTTTCCATAATATTATTGCCACATTACTAACATTCATTTTACTATTTTACTGTCATATGATAACATTACATAATATTTAGACTTTCACCTTGTCTCATTCTAATTTGTATTTGCCAAAAATCCTGGGAAGCAGAGCTCCCCTGCAATGAGGAAAGGGCTCACCTTTGTTACCCATTGGATGCGGAGAGTATTTAGGACAGTAGCCTCGGGGATGATTGATGAGTTTATCATGTGCAACTGGAAGAAAGGTCTTCCTAATCTTTCTAAGGAAATATAGAAAGCAGGTCACCTGACCTAATGGGACTCCTTACCGTTGTGGGTGTGGAACGGCAACTGTTTTCTAGTAAAGGGAAGCGCCAAGGGCAGCGTGAGAAGGTGTAAAAAGGAAATGCAGGTCATTTAATATTTTCCCATAGATCTACTGAATATCCAGTATAAATTAATACATTGCTTTAGCCTTGGTCTATAAATTTTTCTTACATACATTTCTGTCTGGTTTTTGTTTTTTGTAGAGACAGAGTCTCACTTTATCACCCTTGGTAGAGTGCCGTGGCATCACACAGCTCACAGCAACCTCCAACTCCTGGGCTTAAGCGATTCTCTTGCCTCAGCCCCCTGAGTAGCTGCGACTACAGGCGCCCTCCATAACACCCAGCTATTGTTTTGTTGCAGTTTGGCTGGGCCGGGTTTGAACCCGCCACCCTCAGTATATGGGGCCAACACCCTATTCACTGAGCCACAGGTGCCGCCCTATTGTCAGCTTCTTAAGATCTCTAGACACGGCTAGGGAACTGTACTACCACCTGAAATTAATCTCTCGAAGGACTATTTTTGAGCAGAGTAACTGTGACCCAAGAATTTTGTACCCTGCAAAACTAAGCTTCATAAATGAAGGATAAAGTCTTTCCCAGATAAGCAGATACTAAAAGAACTTTTCACCACTTAAGAAATCCTTAAAATGCTTTATATATTGAACAGAACAGCTGATGCCCACCAGTGTTAGAAAACCGAAAATTAAAACTCACAGCTCTTATAAAACAGAAACATAAGGGAAAAAGTCCAAAGCAACTAGACAGGAACCAACATGCTGACTTCACAGCATCTCACGGATCAATATTGCCACTGAATGCAAATGGTCTAAACTCCCCACTTGAAAGATACAGGATGGTAGGATGGATTAAGAAACATAACCTAATATATTCTCTCTTGGAGTACCCCATTTAACTTGTAAAACCTTATAGACTCAAGGCAAAGGGATAGGAAAAAAATAACTCCATGCAAATGGAAAACAAAAGCAAGTAGGACTAGCTATTCTTTTATCAGGAAAAATAGACTCTAAAACAAGAACATTAGGAAAGACAAAAATGGTCATTATATGGTAATAACTAGATCGACACAACAAGAAGACATAACAATCCTAAATATACGTCAACCAACACAGGAGCTCCGAAAGTTTCTAAAACAGACACTACTAGACTTAAGGAAAGGACTGAACAGCAACATCATAATCCTGGGGACATCATCACTGCACTGACAGAACTGGATGGTCATCAAGGCAAGATCATGAGAAATCAACCAAGCAACGCTGGACCTACCCAGAGTCCAGGGCACACGGACCCAACAGACGTTTTCAGAACAGGCTACACAAAAACTGCAGAATGTACATTTTTCTCATGAAACTATGCCCAAGATAGAACATATATGAAGCTATTAAACAAGTCTCAGCAAATTTTAAAAATTGAAATCATACTGTGCATCACCTCAGACCATAAGAGAATAAAAGTAGAAATTAATTTCCACAGGAACTCTCAAAACTATACAAACACATGGAAACTAAACAAGCTGCTGATGAACAATCTTTGGATCAATGACAAAAATCAAAAGATTTTTCAAATTCAACTACAAAAGTGACACTTGTTACCAAAGCTCTGAGACCCGGGAAGAGCAGCTCTAAGAAGGTGTTTCCTAGCCGTCAGCACCTACATCAAAGAGACAGAAAGGTCACAAATTAACAACCCAAGGTCACACTTCAAGGAAACAGAAACAGAAAAAGCCAAACCCAAAGCCAACAGAAGGGAAGAAATAACAGAGATCACAGCAGAAGTAAACGAAATGGAAATTAGAAAAACATGAATGATCAACAAAATTAAAAGTTGGTTCTTTGGAAAGGTAAGCAAAGTTAATAGAACATTAGATACATTAACCAGGAACAGAGGAGAAAGGATTCAAATAAGCTCAGTCAGAGGTGAGAAGGGCCAATTATAGCTAATACCAAAAATTACAAACCATGATTTAAGGTACTGTGAAAATCTCTATGCACACAGACTAGAAAATCTAGAGGAAATGAATACGTTTGTGGAATCACACAACCTCCCAAGCTTGAAGAAAAAACAGAAATCCTGACCAGATCGATAATGGGTAATGACATCGAAACAACACACATAAAAAAAAAAGAAAAAAAAAAAGAAACAACACAAAAAAGTCTCCCAATAACAACAAAAGAATACCCACGACAAGATGGATTCACAGCTTAATTCTACCAGATCCACAAAGAACTGACACCTGTCATTCTCAAACTGTTTCCCAACACAGAGAAGGAAGGAATCCTCACTAACTCATTCTATGAAACCAGTATTACCACAACACCAAAGCCAGAAAAAAAACTCAACAAAAAAAGAAAATTACAGACCAATATCCCTCTGAACATAGATATAAAAGTCTTCAACAAAATACTAGCAAACTGAATCTAACAACATGTCAAAAAAATAATCTATCACAATTGAGGAAGTTTCATCCCAGGTATGGAAGGATGGTTCAACATACAGAAAACAGTAAGCATGATTCAACATATCAACAGAATTTAAAATAAACCCATGTGCTCAGGGCTGGGTACTGCACCTCAGTGTTTAGAGTGCTGGCCCTGCACAAGAAGAGCAGCAGGTTTGAACCTTGCCTGGGCCTGCTTAACAAAAAAATAGATAAATACACATATTTATATATTAAAAAAAAGCAGAAGTGATCCCTCCAATCACTTCTATGGTTTATCTTACAAGGGTACAAGTGAATCTTTCTAAGAGTAGAATATAAACGTCACTTAGTTATAAACACAATAACTAAGAAAATGACATAAAGGCTATGTTAACCAGTTTGATGAAAGTATTT
>CAUYQV010168791.1:0-29750 GCA_963574575.1 Galagoides demidoff
CTGGGACCACAGGCGCCCACCACAACGCCCGGCCATTTTTTGGTTGCAGCCATCATTGTTGTTTGGTGGGCCCGGGCTGGGGATTCGAACCCGCCACCTTAGGTGTATGTGGCTGGTGCCTTAGCCGATTGAGCCACAGGCACCAAGCCAACGTCACTGATTCTGTTAACACCATTGGTGTTATTTTCTCCCTTCTCTTTCACTGGAACTGGCCAGGGGAGGGTAAGATTCAAATCCAGTCTTAGTGAGCCACTCCTGTAATCATATTTTGGAAGGCTGAGAAGAAAGAACATTCAAAACCAGGAGTTCAAAGGCTGGGTACAGTGGCCCATGCCTGTAATCCTAGCACTCTGGGAGGCTGAGGTGGGTGGATTGCTTGAGCTCACAGGTTCAAAACCAGCCTGAACCAGAGCGAGACCCCATCTCTAAAAATAGCTGGGTGTTGTGGTGGGCACCTGTAGTCCCAGCTACTTGGGAAGGTGAGGCAAGAGAATCACTTGAACTCAGGAGTTTGAAGTTGCTGTGAGCTGTGATGCCATGGTTCTCTACTAACGGCAACAAAGTGAGACCCTGTCTAAAAAAAAACAAAACAGTGATTCAAGAGCAGCCTAGGCAGCATAGTGAAGCCCTTTCTCTAGGAAAAATTTAATCTTGTACCTACCTGCCTTATAATACATAGTAGTGACCATGCTTTATCAGAGCTGTGTTAATGATGTTATTCTAGAATGTTTTCTTTCCAGATGATGATCAGAAGCTAATACAAAAAAATGGTGCCAGGTACCACAACAATAACAGAACTCTGCTGTTTTCTGAGGTTTTGTTTATTTACCTCTCTTCCCCCCCTTTTTTTAATGGCGTGTGCTCTGTCTATATAATTTTGTTCAGATGACTACAGAACCTGGAATCGCTGTTGCTGCTATTGATGCATAACATACCGCCATTATAATTCTTTTTATACACATATATACATACATATATATATACAATTTGAAGTTTTGGAAACTTTAGCTGTGCTATCGACTTTGGAAAAAGTATCCTAGTTTACTGTGTTAAATTGGCAGTGTACAGAAATTTTTTTTTTTTGAGACGGAGCCTCAAGCTATCCCCCTGGGTAGAGTACCATGGCATCAGAGCTCACAGCAACCTCCAACTCCTGGACTCAAGTGAGTCTCCTGCCTCCACCTCCCAAGTAGCTGGGACCACAGGTGCCCGCCACAACACCCGGCCATTTTTTGGTTGCAGCCATCATTGTTGTTTGGCGGACCCAGGCTGGGGATTCGAACCCGCCACCTTAGGTGTATGTGGCTGGCACCTTAGCTGCTTGAGCCACAGGTACTGAGCCCTCAAAGCTGTTAGTAAGGATGCTCCAGTATGGAAAGATCTCAAAAATATATTACTATGTTACAAAAGCAAGGTGAAGGCCCAGTGCTGGGAGGCCAAGGTGGGTGGATTGCCTGAGCTTTAGGAGTTCAAGACCAGCCTGAGTAATAGTGAGATCCTAAAATAGTAAGAGTAAGTCTCTAAAAATAGCCAGGCATTGTGGCAGGCACCTATAGTTAGAACTACTTGTGAGGCTGAGGCAAGAGACTCTCTTGAGCCCAAGAGTTTGAGGTTGTTGTGAGCTATGATGCCATGGCACTCTACCAAGTATGACACAGTGAGACTCTATCTCAAACTCCCCCCCAACCCATGCCCAAAAAAAAGCAAGGTGAAGAACTGTATTTTTTTTTTTTTTTTTTTTTTTTTTTTTCTACGGAGCCACCAGCTATCCCCCGGGGGAGAGTGCCAAGGCATCACAGGACATAGCAACCTCCAAATCCTGGGCTCAAGCGAGTCCCTGCCTCCGCCTCCCAAGCAGCTGGGACCACAGGCGCCCGCCACAACGCCCGGCCATTTTTTGGTTGCAGCCATCATTGTTGTTTGGCGGGCCCGGGCTGGGGATTCGAACCCGCCACATTAGGTGTATGTGGCTGACGCCTTAGTTGATTGAGCCACAGGCGCCGAGCCTCAACCCACTTTTCTAATGGTATTATTCCTATTGTAGGAATCACAGCTTGCAGAAGAGAGAATGAGGTATTCCTCCCAGAAGTTCTCCCAAACAACCTATGCTTGCTTCGTTTTGTAGGCAAGGTGTTCTTTTCAAGGCAATAGGATCCAATGGAAGGATGGAAGTTTTAAATATCTGGAAATCTCTGTCAATTGCTCTAAGTACAAAGTACAAAGGATCAGTGAGTGTGATGTAGAGAGGTCTTAACCTGACATCCATTTAAATGGTATCTTTATAGGAACAAAGACTGAAGTCCCTTGAGTCAGGTACATTTCTTGAGTGGAAGTGAACGGTTTCGGCAAAGCATATTGGAAGTATCTCTGTAGAGAAAAACCTGTCATAATCAGGATAGCCCCAACATTAGTGTCTATTTCTTATTGTCTAGGCCTTGCTAATAGGATTGTAATGGTTTCAGCAGAAGCATTTCATTGATATAAAGTCAAAATCCAATTTTTGCAAGATTGGAGGCTGGGAATTAACGATTTGAGGGAAACTCAAATTCCAGCAAAGATTCTATAACAGAAATGTTCCTCCTCAAATGTTTAAGGGAATAGCTATTATATTTTTGTCCATAGGGTCACTTAAGAGATTACAGGTTCGGCTCAGCGCCTGTGGCTCAAGTGGCTAAGGCGCCAGCCATGTACACCCAAGGTGTTGGGTTCGAATCCAGCCCAGGCCCGCCAAACAACAATGACGGCTGCAAACAAAAAATAGCCGGGCGTTGTGGCAGGTGCCTGTGGTCCCAGTTACTTGGGAGGCGGAGGCAGGAGACTCACTTGAGCCCAGGAGTTGGAGGTTGCTGTGAGCTGCGATGCCAGGGCACTCTACTCAGGGGGATAGCTTGAGCCTCTGTCTCAAAAAAAAAAAAAAAAAAAAAGAGATTACAGGTTCAGCAATCCACAGGCTTCAGAGCAGCAGCTGGCATCTGGGAAAGACATATGAGAGCATTTTACTTTTTCTAAAGGCAGTGATTGAAAATCACAACCAGTGGGCCGCAGGAGAATCTTAGGTGTGCCGTGAAAATTTTTAAAGGTCGTTAACTGAATTATTTTTGAGAGAAGTGCAGAACACAGTAAGCATATATTTTTTTTTACTCTGTGTTTTGATCAACTTAAGTGTGCCATGGAAGTTTAACTGTAGGTTCAAGTGTGCAGTGAGATCAAAAAGGTTGAAAAGCACTGTCTGAAGGGTAGAAGACCACAGTAGTCAGAAGTAGGCAGATAAAAATGAAGAATTACAGCCTGGCAAGGTAGCTCACACCTGTAACCCTGGAATTCTGAGAGGCTGAGGTAGGAGAATTGTTTGAGGCCAGAAGTTCAAGAGAAGCCTGAGAAAGAATGAGACCCTGACTCTACAAAAAAATATAAAAATTGGCTGGGCATGGTGGCATATGCCTGTAGTCCCAGCTATTCAGGAGGCTGTGGCAGGAGGATCCTTTGATCCTAGGAGTTTGAGGCTGCAGTGAGCTACAATGACACCATTGCACTCCAGCTAAGGTTCAGAGCAAGACCCTTTCTTTAAAAAAGGGGGAAAAAAGGAGGATTATATTAATGTTCTAGAATCTAGATGGTGTTAACGTGGGGTAATTGCATTGTAAAGGGAAATCATAAAATTTTTGAAGAATCTGAAAATTGACCTTGTTCCATCATCTTGAATAGAAACTGTCCTTTCCTGAGGTCCATTATTTGTTCCATCATATTGGATAGATGCTGGCCATCTCTGGTGCTGAATTCTAAAGGATTCCTAAGAGTCCTCAGTTTAAGGAAGAGGAAACGTGTGTCTTTTGAACTGGGGAACTTGTGGGTCAGGACCATTGCCTGGGAGTTTACTGCTATGCTATTTGTTAACAGTGCCTAAGAAGGACCTTCATATTGAGATCCAAGGACATTTTTTGTCTGGTGTCTTTTCCAGAAGACTAAATCTCCATGATATAAATTATGCAGAGGTTATTTAGGAGGGTGGTTCAGAAACGCAGCTTTTGCCCATTGATGAAGTAATTTATCATATCTGCTTCTAAGAAGGTAGCATATTAGTTTCCCAGGGCCCAAAACAAAGTTCTGCAAACTGGTTGGCTTAAAACAACAGAACATAGTTCTGGAGGCTCGAAGCCTGAATGGAAAAGTGTTTCAGAGCCATTTCCCCTCTGAGCACTCTAGGGAGGAATAGTTTCTCTCCTTAACTTTTGGTGGTTGCTGGCAATCTTGGGATTCCTTGGCTTGTAGAAGCATCACTCCAGTCCATGCTTCCATTGTTATGTCTTCTTCCTGTGTGTGCCTCTGTGCTCAAATTTCCCTCTTCTTAACAAGGACACCTGTCATTGGGTGACAGGGCCCACTATAATCCAGTGTGACCTAATCTTAACTTGATTTTGTCTGCAAAGATACTATTAACATCTCCAAACAAGGTCACATCCACAGGTACCAGGGGTCAGTACATGACCATTTCTTTTTAGAAGAGAAAATTCAAGCCATAACAGGTAGAAACACCCAAACACACGAGACAATCTGTTACTCTTTCAGAAAGAGATCATCTGCGGGTTTCAGAGGGGGTTCGCCTCATAGACATTAGCGATAATGGTAATACTTCAGGCCGTGGAAGTTGAGAGTTTCTGAGTAATTTGCTAAATGCATTTTAGAATCTCACTAGTTCTATTTTTTCCGAGGATTGTGGATGATAAATTTATGAGCCAAAGACAAAACTTGTACAAAGTTCTTTATTAAAAGTACCAATAAAATGAATGTCCTTCTCACGAGAAAGACAAGTGGGAATTTCCCAAGTTGGAAAAACAAAACCAAAATTCTTTTGTTTGTTTGTTTCATTTTTGCCATAGTAAGGGTGGTAGCTCTCTGGCAAGGAGATTTGATCTGCTTGCTCTGAGAATAAATAGACAATAACCAGAACGTATGAGTAACCCATTACAGGAGGCATTTATATAAAGTCCATTTGGAGTGTTGAATGGCCTTTGAGGTTTGGTTCCTGTCCATGTCTGGTCTTTACAGTTTTGCCAGGATTGTATCACTGGAAGGTAGGAGATGTTTAGAAACATCCTCAGCAATATCTTTAAAATTAGCCCACTTACATTATTCTAGCAATTGCCAATTTATTTCTGCTATTATGTATAGCATGAAGAATCTTTGCTAAACTCCATTTTCAGTTTTTTGGCACTACCAGTTGACCAGCCTAAAAGCACCAAATATTATCTGTATGCAATGAACATCTTAATTTTTTCCACTGGATTTTTTTTCAAAACAAAAGCTTGTTTCTGACAGTTAATAATAGCCTTTTTGAGTTCCTCTAAGGTTGCTCTTTTCTGTGTTATTACTGACACAATTACATTTGGTTAATGTGGTCTTTTTTTGCCATAATGGTCAGTTACAGCATTTCCATGAGATTCTGGGTCTTTGTGTTTGAATGACCTTCCACTTTTATTATAGCTATTTCCTTAAGGAAAAACAAAACTTTAAAAGTTCTTTGTTGTCCACGTTTTATAGATCCTGTCAATGTAAAAAAACCAGTCTTTGTTTCTGAAGCATTTCGAAGTTGTGGACTAATCCCCAAATATATCTAGGATTAGTATAAATATTTGCTCCTTTCTATTTTTCCAATTGGTATACCCAGATGAGGGCAATTAATTCAGCCATCTGAGCTGATTTGATTTCTAGGCACGGTTTATATTCCAAAGATGAACTCAGTTTTGTGATAGCAAAACCTGCTTGATAATTCTCAATTTCCATTTTTAAAAAGAAACCATCCACAAATAAAATCAGGCCAAGGATATCCAGGGAATTGGTAACAAACCTGTATGTGATATTGGTAAATCTGCTGCATGGTGGCTCGTGCCTGTAATCCTAGCACTTTGGGAGCCTGAGGCAGGAAGATTGCTTGGGGTTAGGTGTTCTAAATCAGACTGAGCAACACAGTAATACCCCCATCGCTACAGAAAAATTAGAAAAATTAGCCAGGCATGGTGATATGTTCCTGTAATCTCAGCTACTTGGGAGGCTGAGGCAGGAGAATCCTTTGAGCTCAAGAGTTTGAGGTTGCTGCGAGCCATGATGATGCTACTGGACTCTAACCCAGGCAACAGAGCAAGACCCTGTCTCAAAAACAATAGTAAAAAAATAAGGAGTAGGTAAAGCTATTAGCAATCTCAAGCAATCGGGAAGTTTCTCCTTCAGATAAAATAAGGGAGCTGGCTGGGTTTAGTGTGTTGCTGCGATGGTAATATTTGAAAGAGAGGGCAAAGTATTTCATAGGATAGCAGGCAACGATGTGAGGAATGATGAATATTTTTCATCAATAAAAGAGTATGCACTTGGGGAACCATTGCATTTAGTGAAGAAACTAGAACTAAGTCAATTGGGGCTTCTATAACTTTGCTGCTGCTGCTATAGTTTGTAGACAAGGCAACTATGTCCTAGCTGTGGCATTTAAAAGAAGACTGACGTAATCAATGGGCTTCTGATGAGTCTCAGGTTACCCAGGCAGTATTCCTAGGGTTCAGACCTTTCACGAACAAAATGTGGGAAGGGTTTGTGATAATTCAGCAACCCCAGGGCTGGGGGCTATTGCAGAGCTTTTTGTTTTGTTTTGATTTGTTTAGGTTTCAACGGGCTCAAAGGCTCATTCGTATCTATCCTCCTAGAGAAGAGGTTTGGGGACTCAGGACTGAATTCACGGAAAGGGAATAGGATGGCAGAAAAGGTTGGTACCCATTGCCCATAACATAAAGTCTCACGAGAAATCCCCCAGTTGTTTCATAATGGTTGGTTTTGGAAAATTCTGGGTAGTTGGTCACTTTTAGATAGGGAGATTTGCCTTCTTGTGGTACTGTATGCCTTTAATGATGAATGCTTATTATCAATGCATCAGAATTTTCCTTTCTCTTTGAAGGCTTTATGTCTTTTCTGAACCTAGCTCTTTAATAAATACACGGAATCAGTGTCAAAGCTTTGCTCATTTTTTTTTTGAACATAGCAAAAGATAATCTACATGTTATATTAGCATGGTATAGGAAATTTTGAATCCTTGAGGTCCCAGCTAGGTACCTGAAAGAAATGAGAGAGAAGTAAATCCCCAAAGCAGAACAGTCCAGATATAATGTATTGTTGATTCTCCCATGAGATGGGAAATAAATATTGACTACCTGAATCTAATGAGATGCTGAAGAACACGAGCCCATCACAGTGAGGTAAGTGGCTGCAGATAGCATTGAAAACAAAGCAGAATTTGAAGTAAGGACCACTGGGGAAAGAGGAGTCACAATCTTATTTATGGACCCCAGGTCTTCCATAAATCAGTATCTATGCCTGTGAGGCTTTCTACTGAGCAACACTGGAGTATTACAAGGGCTGATGCAAGGACTACTGAGGTTCTGGTTCATAAAATCTTCCACAGTGGGCTCCCGTCCTTTGCTAGCTTAAGATTTTAAAGGGTATTGAGCAAGAACCAGTAAGGGTTTAGAAAAGTCAGTTTCTACTTTGGTGGGTTTGGTCCCTAAGATTCTTCCCTGATCAGAAATTGGTGTTCCAGAGAGAATTGGGGGCCTTACATGATTTCTCAAATTGAGATTAAGTGTATAGGGGCAAGCAAAGTGCCATATAAATTCCACTATTAAAGGATTATGCATGGGAGGGTCTTTGGGTATTTTTAGAAATACTTCACCTGTGGAACATTGGCTTTGGCAGTTCCATTTATGTACAAGAGTCCTCCCAATGAAATTTATAGGTGCTTTATCACAGAGGGGAAATGCATGTAGACTAGAGACGGGGGCCAAGAATTATAGTCACAGGTTGGGTGACTTTTGAGCTCCGAGTGAAATTCCTGAACAATTTAATGACTCTGAGGAAAATGGGTAGAAATTGTGGTGGAATAGTTGACAGAGTAGCACTTGTATCTATCAGGCAAGTTTGCTTTGTCTATTATTAAAGATGATCCTCTTTCTTGATTTAAAGGAATCACTAGAAATTGGGCACAACGATATTCCCTCAGAGTCTCTTTGTTATTCCTGTTTGCAATAACAAGGAGGAAGCATTAGTTCTGTTTCACTGTGGTTAAGGTGGACTGGTGATTTCTCTGGTGCCCCCTCCCTTATTAAAGTACAAAGTTGGCCCTCTGTATCTATGAGTGACATACATGGATTTAACTAACTGTGGATTGAAAATATTAGGGAAAAAAGTAATGAAAAATAACAGTGAATTAAAAAGATACAATTTTTTAAAAAAGTAATGAAAAATAACAGTGGCAATTAAAAAGATACAAAATTTAGGCTAGGCACCATGGCTCATGCCTGTATTCCTAGCACTCTAGGAGGCTGAGGTGGATAGATTGCTTGAGCTCAGGAGTTGAAGACCAGCCTGAGCCAGAGTGAGACCCTGTCTGTAAAAATAGCTGGGCATTTTGTGGCAGGCGCCTGTAGTCCCAGCTACTCAGGAGGCTGAGGCAAGAGGATCCTTTGAGCCTAAGACTTTGAGGTTGCTGTGAACTATGACACCACGGCCCTCCACCCAGAGTGACAGAATGAGACTCTGTCTCAAAAAAAAAAAAAGAAAAGGAAAAAAAAAAAGATAAAGTTAAAAACATGCGATATAGTAACAATTACATAGCAGTGACATTGTATTAGGTATTATAAGTAATTCATCAGTAATCTAGAGATGATTTAAAGTATAGGTGAGGGTGTGCAGAGGCTATATGCAAATATTATGTCATTTTATGTAAGGGACTTGAGCACCTGTGGATTTTGGTATCCTCTGGGGGGTGTGGGGGCTGGAACCAATCCCCACAGAGGGAGGACTGCGCTAGCAAGTATCTTTGTCAAAGGGAAAGAGTTTATTGTCTCTTGAGGGAGAGGAGGATAGATTTAATTGCTTTAATTGCAACATCATGTGCTCTATATTTTCCTTATTTCTTTGTTTTTCCTTTGGGTATCTAAGGTTTCTTCAGCCAAATGATGAAGTTTAGGCAACGTGGTTTTTTTTTTGTTTGTTTGTTTGTTTTCAGTTTTGCCACCTCCAGTATATGGGGCCAGTGCCCTACTCCTTCGAACCACAAGCGCCACCCATTGTGGAAATTTTTGAACAAAACCCCCCCTTTTTTGGTTTATGTTCTATATCTGTACTTTCTGGCTTTAAATCGCCAACCAAAAACGGTGGAACGGGCATGAGCAATGCCAACATCAAGTGTTAACGCAGAATGCCATCTAATGTGCTCTTGAATCCTTCACTCAGGTCTCTTTGGATTCGTTCTTTTGCAGATGCAAGACTGAATCAATGTCCAGTTTGTTTGGTAGGAAGGTGTTATGTTATAGTTCCAAAAAGTTCACACTGGTTTGTTGTCCTTTAAGGTGTCCTGATTGAGTGAAATGCATCCCATTTAATTTAAATTTATTTTCATTAAATTTAATGTGTAAATTCATATGCAGTTCTAAGAAATTACAGAGGAGGTCTTCTGTCCATCCTTCCTTCCTTCCTTTCTTTCTTTCTTTTCTTTTTTGGAGACAGAGTCTCACTTTGTTGCCCTTGGTAGAGTGTCATAGGGTCACAGCTCACAGCAACCTCCAGCTTTTGGGCTTAGGTGATTCTCTTGCCTCAGCCTCCCAAGTAGCTGAGACCACAGGTGCCCGCCACAACGCCCGGCTATTTTTTTGTTGCAATTTGGCAGGGGCTGGGTTCAAGCCCACCCCCTCAGTATATGGGGCCCATGCCTTACTCACTGAGCCATAGGCACCACCTCTTTCTTTTTCTTTTCTTTTCTTTCTTTCTTTTTTTAAAGACAGTCTTACTCTGGCACTCTGGGTAGAGTGCCTAGTATCATAGCTCACAGCAACTTCCAACTCTTGTGCTCAAGCGATCCTTTTGCCTCAGCCTCCCAAGTAACTGGGACTACAGGCATCCGCCACAATGCCTGGATAGTTTTCCTATTTTTAGTAGAGACGGGTCTCATTCTTGCTCAGGCTGGTCTCAAACTTCTGAGCTCAAGCAATTCACCTGCCTCAGCCTCTCAAAGTACTAGGATTATAGGTGTGAGCCACCATACCCAGCCCAGAGGAGTCTCACAGTTCCTTCCAATGGTGACACCTTACGAATTACAGCACAATTTTACAAAGATATTGACTTCACTTTAATCCCCCTAGCTTGTTCAGACATCCCTAGCTTTACCTGTACCCATCTGTACAGGTGTATGTGCTCAGTTCTATACAATATTATAATAAGTGCAGGTTTGTGTACTCACCACCGCAGTCAAGTCACAGAAAAGTTCCATCTCCACAAGAACCGCTCCTGATAACCACATCTCCTCTTGCACCTGCTTCTCCTAAACTCCTAACCCCTGGCAACCAGTCACCCTATCTCCATTTCCAAAACTGTGTCATTTCAAAAATGTCATATGAATGAAATCATAGAGTGTGTGACCTTTTGAGACTGGCTTTTTTCACTCAGCATAATTCTCTGGAGACTGATACGGATGTAGCACGTATCAACAGTTTTTCCTTTGCAGGGTCAGAAATGGGATCAAACCAAATCAAATCAATTTCTCACTCCTTTTTGTTGCTGAGTAGTACTTCATTTTAACCCATTCACCCAACAACCTAAGTTGTTTCAAGTTTTTGGTTAGTATAAACTAAATCTTGTGAGCATTCATGTACAGGTTTTTGAATAAATATGAATTTACATTCATCTAAAATAAATACCCAAGGGTACAATTTCTGGTCATATGGTAGTTGCATATTTAATTTGGTTTATTTTTTGTTTTAATATGGGGTCTCACTCTGTTGCATGGGCTAGAGTGCAGTGGCATCATCACATCTCTCTCTCTGCAACCTCAAACTCCTGGGCTCAAGCGATCCTTTTGCCTCAGCCTCCCAAGTAGCTGGGACTACAGCCACCATGCTCAGCTAATGCTTCTATTTTTTTAATAGAGATACAATCTCGCTATGTTGCTCAAGCTAGTCTTGAACTCCTGGCCTCAAATGATCCTCCTGCCTCAGTCTCCCACAGTTCTGGTATGAGTCACAATGCCTTTTGAAACTAATATCTTATATTTAACTTATTTCATGTTTAGTTTTTTATTTTTATTTTTATTTTTTTTGAGACGAGCCGCAAGCTGTTGCCCTGGATAGAGTGCCCTGGCATCATAGCTCATAGCAACCTCCAACTCCTGGGCTGAAGCAAGTCTCCTACCTCTGCCTCCCAAGTAGCTGGGACTACAGGCGCCTGCCACAATGCCTGGCTATTTTTTGGTTGTAGCCGTCATTGTTGTTTGGTGAGCCCGAGCTGGATTAGAACCCGCAGCTCAGGTGTATGTGGCTGGCGCCTTAGCTGCTTGAGCCACAGGTGCCGAACCTCATATTTAGTTTTATCAAAAACTGCCAAATTGTTTTCCAGGGTGGTTGTACTACTACTTTACAACAATGTATGAGTTGCCCACGTCTAGTGTTGTCATTATGTATTTATTTTTATTTTTATTTTTTTGAGACAGAGTCTCACTTTGTTATCTTCCGTAGAGTGCCATGGCATCACAGCTCACAGCAACCCCAAACTCTTGGACTTAATCCGTTCTCTTGCCTCAGCCTCCCAAGTAGCTGGAACTATAGGCACCCACCACAATGCTTGGCTATTTTTTGATTGTAGTTGTCATTGTTGTTTGGCAGCCCAGGCTGGATTTGAACCCACCAGCTCTGGTAAATGTGGCTGGTGCCCTAGTGGCTAAACTACCAGCGCCAAGCCACATTATGTATTTATTTATTATACTGATAGGTCTATAGTGGTATATTATTATGATTTTAATTTGCATAACCCTGATGGCTAATGATGTTGAACTTCTTTTCATGTTCTTATTTGCCATGCATTGCACTTCAGTGAAATGTCTGTTCGTGGAAATACACCACAAACCACATACAATTTGAATTTTTCTAAAAGGCACATTAAAATATTTAATGGCTCGGTGCCTGTGGCTCAAGCGGCTAAGATGCCAGCCACATACACCTAAGGTGGCGGGTTCGAATCCAGCCCAGACCCACCAAACAACAATAATGGCTGCAACCAAAAAAAAAAAAATAGCCGGGCGTTGTGGCGGGCGCCTGTGGTCCCAGCTACTTGGGAGGCAGAGGCAGGAGACTCACTTGAGCCCAGGAGTTGGAGGTTGCTGTGAGCAGTGAAGCCATGGCACTCTACCCAGGGTGACAGCTTGAGACTCTGTCTCAAAAAATATATATATTATTAAAATTATTTTTTAATAATATTTTAACCCAATATATCCAAACTATGGTCATTTCAACATGTGATCAATAAAAAACATTAATGAGGCTGAGCACGGTAGCTCATGCCCATAATCCTAACTCTTTGGGGGGCTGAGGTGGGTGGATTGCTTGAGCTCAGGACTTCAAAAAAAAGCCGGGCATTGTGACTGGTACCTGTAGTCCCAGCTACTCAGGATCCTGAGGCAAGAGGATCACTTGAGCCCAAGAGTTTGAGGTTGCTGTGAACTATGATGCCACAGCACTCTACTCAGGGCTACAGAGTGAGAACCATATAAGTCATCCCCCCAGAGAAAACCATTTTTCCTTTTACTTTTTTCACACTACATCTTCAGAGTCTGGAGGGGATGTTATTGTACTTACAGCACATCTCAGTCCAGACCAGCTCCATTTCAAGGGCTTGGCAGCCATATTGGGTTGGGCAGTGGCTCCTGGATGGGCCGGGGCAGCTCTGGAGCACAGTAGGACTGTGGGGGTGTTGCTTGCCTCTTTTCAAGTCTAAGATGGCACGTGACTTTGTTCTCTTCCAGCCGATGTTGCTCCCAACCAACCACGCCATGTAAGATAACACAGAGCAGAAGGTGACTTATAAATCACAAAATTGTATGAAAAGGTGTAAAGTCTGGATGCATAACTTGGACCTCCTCTGTCCAGGAATTAGCTTGAATGGTCACTGGTGCATGTTAGTTTTAGGCTGTGTGACAGGTCCCACTCAGCTCAACGCTTCCTCCGACATGTGTGTGCACACTGGGAGGAAGTGAAACTGGCACCTGTGAATCAGGACGTGAGGGCCCGTGTGGCTCATGGACCTCCGGGCATCGTGGCTGAGAACCTTCACCCAGGGGGTGGAAAGGCTCTTTCACCCCACTGAGTGCGCAGAAAGGCAGAAAGGCAGTTGAGTAAAGAGAATCACTAGACAATGCAGATGCCACTGGACAGAGAGTCTCAGCACAAATCAGGTGTGAACAAAAATCATTACTGTCTTATTTTCTCTAAATCAAATCACTTTCACCTCCCAGTGGCCATTGTGATGCTGGTGGGAAATTCTTCCTCAGTCATTAGTGGTTCCACTTTTCCCTGCCAGGGTTGCACTAGGCTCCAAGACTTTCATGACTGAAGGACCTGTGATCTCTGCTGCAGTCCTGGCTTCCCCTGACCCTGGTTCCTATCTGTTTTCTGGCCTACTCAGACATTGGATAGACAGGTTGTGATTTAAGCAGACTGACGCTATGATGCTGTTGGTAAAATAAAAATGAAACTAGTTTCCTATCTCCTGCCTGGAAGGCTAAACAGACAGAAAAACATTGTATTGGACTCTACCTCGCAGGGTAGCTTGGAAGACCACACCTCCCATCCTCCCTTGCACATAGCGGTGGCTGCCTGCCGGAGTCTGCCCAGAGAGAAAGGATAGAAGTGAGATTTGGAAAAGAGCCTGTGCTCTCTTTGTAGCTCTATTGGGTGACTGGATGGATTCTTCCTGTGAAAGACAGCAAATCAATAACACAGCTGGAACCTGGGCCCTCATCACTTTGTCCAGGGTGCAGATTCTGGCCTTCCTACCTTGGACATTGGCATTAGAGCAATCAACGTCTTTCCTGCTAAAGCCAGTGCTACCTTTGAGTCTTTGTCATAGCAGCCAACACAAGATCCTACATAATTTTTGTTTTGAGCCACCTTTGCGCTTGGGGGCAAGAATTCTGTCTCAGTCAATGTGCTTTCCCTCAGTTTTGTCTGAGTTTGGGTCTTCCTGGGACCCAGGCATTTCAGGGGTTCTGACAGCATCCGTCTACACAGGCTGATTCTGCTGTCATCGCTGCCAATCTGTATCTATGCTGTCCCAGGGCTGGGCACCTGTGTGCCTTCCCTCTCGGGGATGCTGCTTCCCAGGCTCTGCCCTCTGTTTTGGCTCCCACACACCTGTCTGGGGGTTTCAGTGTCTGTGAGGCTCTGAACTCTTACCAGGGGTAAGTCTGTTTTCTGCCATACTTTCCTTATCCCACCTAACTTTCTCATCTCCAGGAGAAGCAACCACTCTCCTTAAATCCCCCACCCTTACTATCAGTAATTTTGGGGCTCCCCTAAAGTCTTCTCCACTTCCCTGGGGGTTTTGGTTTTGAGGTTTCCCTCTGTTTTTGCCTGACAAATCCTTCCCTTGAGACAATGACCACAGGATAGGAGAGTGCTCGAAGTCAAAGGTAGGGGCAGGTGGTAAGTGTTTAAAAAGTGGGGGAATGCATGATGTATGGCACAGCTCTTGGGGGGCGGGACACGAATACAGGAGGGACTTTACTTAACAAACACAAATAAATAAAAATGAAACACCACAAAAGTAAATATTAGAACAGTCCATTATAAAAGGAGGTGGGAAAGCTACTAACAACTATCTCAAATAGTGTTCTAGCTTAGGAAGAGACATTGCATTTGCTGTTGGTCCTCTGCTCATTTTCTCCATAATTTAACTCTTTTGTTGGCTCCTCGGGATGACTTTTCCATCCTAAGTACAGGGCCTGAGTTGAGTTTCACGCTGCTTGGCTCTATTTCACTGCCAATAGAAAGATGACTCAGCTGCAGGGAAGCCAGGGGGTTAGGTGCCTGTTCTCTGCTCAGAAAGCCTCCACTCAGCTGCTTCTGAGTGCTTCCTCCCAGTTCTCTGGCAGGATCTGAAGGGCAGGTAGAGGAGGAGGCACGGTTTTCCGTCACTTACCTGATGGAGCCAGCAGCTGGCAAATGCAGCTCAGAAGAGCCAGTGAGTGAAGGGACCAGGTGGCCAGCAAAACACAAGTCAGGCCAAAGCACAAGGTGGCAGGGCGAGCTCCACACAGGAAGCAGGCCTGAGGGCCTTCCGTGGTTGGGTCACTCCCCCTCACACTCAGGGGCAGCCACAGGGTCTGTCCCTGCTGCAAACACATTAGGCAAGAAAGGACACTTGAGAAAGGCCAGCGTTTGAACAAAGATCATCGGGAATAAGCAGCAATCATCAGAGAAATAGCAAAGTAGTTTGCTTGGAATTAAATAAAGCTTCGGCAACTGATCTAAGTACTAAGGACCTCCTTTATTGACATATATCGTTTTTATGAGAGACCAGACTTTATTTTTATGGCTTAGTTAATGGACTTCTAGAAATCAAAATTGAATCTAGAGAGCACCATTTACCACTCATGCAGCATTAGGAAAATCTAACAGCCTTTCATCTTTCTTCTCTTCTTCTCTCCTTCCTTCTCCCCTTCCCTTCTTTCCTCTCTCCCTCCCTCCTGCATTTATTTACTAAACATCTGCTATGGGTTAGACATTCCCGCTAGGCATTGCAAAGAAGGAGAGAAACAAAGAAGAGAGACTGCTCTCGCTGTCTAGCTCACTGTCGGGTTTTGCACACTGGTGATTAGCGGGTGGTAGAGGAAGGGGCAAGAGGAAGCTGCCTGTAAGGTGCTTTGGAAGTCAAAGGTGGGTCCCCCACCCAGATGGGTAATCAAGGAAGGGTGGATTTGGGGGTGGCTAGATGACGCCAGTGGGTTTTGAAAGCTAAAAAGGAATTGGCTGAGTGAAATTGGAGAAAGGTTGGCTAGACGCGGTGGCTCACGCCTGTAAGTCACTGGGAGGCCAAGGTGGGCTGATCACATGAGCTCATGAGTTGGACACCAGCCTGAGGAAAAGTGAGACCCCCCTCTCTAAAAAAAAAAAAAGAAAGAAAGAAAAATAGTTAGGTGTTATGGTATGCACCTGTAGTCCCAGCTAGTCAGAAGACTGAGGCAAGAGAATCATTTGAGCCCCAAATTCTGAGGTTGCTGTGAGCTATGGTACCACGGCACTCTACCAGGGGTGACAAAGTGAGACTCTGTCCCTCTCCCCCCCCAAAAAAAATTGGAAAAAGGTGGACTAGGGAGTGGAAGAGGGTGTGCCCAGGTGAGGTGGCTTTCAAGTCTGGCTTGTTCAAGGAAGCCCAGGTAGGCTCAGCACAACTGGGGCACTCTGGGGAGACGTGAATGGGCTGAGATAAGGGAGGGAGGGCGAGACCATCCAGACTCTCAGAGATCAAGGAGGCTGGATTTTCTTCTAAAGTAGTGGCTCTCAAGGTGGGGTGATTTTGCCTCTCTGGAGACATTTAGCAATGTCTGGAGACAATTTTCATCGTCACAAGTTGAAGGTGAGGTGCTATTGGAGCCTAGTGGATAGAGATCAAGCTACCAGGAAACATCCTACAACGCACAGGACACTCTTCACCTCCCACTCTCCCCCACACCCCCAGGCTGGCTACATAAGTTACAAGGTCCAGTGAAAAATAAAATTATGTAGGCCCTTGTCCCCAAAGCAGGGAAAAGGTGGCTTTAAAAGCATTAAAATATAAAGTTTTTCCCTTTTTCCAAAATTCCTCTTCATTTGTCATGATGTTTTTTTATTTGCTATTTAGTGTCATTCTAAATAAAGAAAAGCTAAACGTTTTAAGTTATCAGCATGAATTTTATCATTCTCCATCACATTGTACAAGACCAGTTTTAACCTGTGACTATGAGAACACTTAATTCACCTGCAGGGTGACCAAAATTATGCTATTCGTATTTCATAGTTCGTACAAGCATAGGCCTTTTGTTTTTTCCAGGATGGTAGCAATGATGTGCTAAACTAGGTCACCTGTTTTTATTTCACCTTTTCATACTAGCACATTCTATCAGTATTTTCTGCCTTCTGTTTGGTGATGAGTAAGGAAGGGCACAAAAGAAAAGGAACCATGAGTGGCCCTGTCTGTCTCTTTCCTTCTGTGTAGGGTTTACCAGCTAAAATGTAAGATTCCTGGTTAAATCTGAATTTCAGGTAACAGTGTGTAAGTTTTAGTGTAAGTCCCCCAAATTATGTTAATTTGTAGCATAAGGGTGTACCATGTAACATTTAAGACATACACTAAAACTTCTGTGTTGTTTATCTGAGATTCAAATTTAACAGGTATTTTACATTTTTATTTGCTTAATAAAACCCTACTTCTATGTCATCGTTTTTTGTATAAGAAAGCAGTTGGCGAGTTCAGGGGATAACATGAATGCACGAGAAAGAACATGTTTGACTGGGTGCAAATTGCTCATGCCTGTAATCCTAACACTTTGGGAGGCCAAGGTAGGAGGATGGCTTGAGCCCAGGAGTTGTTGACAAGCTTGGGTATGATATAGAGGCCCCATCGCTACAAAAAATAGAAAAAAATTAGCCGGGGTGGTGGTTTGCACCTGTTGTCTCAGCTAGTGGGGAGGCTGAGGCAGAGTCCCCAGGAGGTTCAGGATGCAGTGAGCTATGATCTCACCACTGCATTCTAGCTCAGGCAACAGAATGAGACCTCATCTTAAAAAAAAGAAAGAAAAGAAACAAACCAAAATTCATAATAAACAAACAAAGCCCCACAACAAAACAGAGAGAGAGAAAAGAAAGAATATGTCAGAGTTTCTTGGTCATTGGCCTTTCTTAGCAGCCATTGCCACCTTTCTGCATTTGCAGCAAGTTCTGGTTGGAAAGCATCAAAGCATCATGAGGCTCTTAGCCTCTGTTTACTCAATCACAAACTTCGCACACTTATTCTGTACTTGCTTTGATTCCCACTGAACGTCCATGCTTCATGGGTCCACTAGAATTCTGTACTGTGGGGCAACGAGGACCACCACAGGCATGCTTACTGCGTGTATCTGCTCTGCTCATGGCCCACTCCATTATCCCACTGGATGTCCCTTGCAAAACACAGGTGTAAAGACAAGATTATTGAGCATTTCAAGAGGTGACAGCAGAGCATGAAACCAAATGCAGAGCCCTTCTGAACGCCGGTTCCTCTGGGACATGTGCTGTATGCCCACGAACCCGACTCTGTATCTCGTCCCAAATGTCAGGAGTGCTGAGGTTGACAAGCCCTGTGTTATGGGAAATAAGGAGCCCTTGAAGGATTTTAAGGAGAGAAGACTGAGTTCAGGGAGGGGTGGCAAGAACGGATCTACGGAACACCGTAGATAAATCTCTCTGAAAGACAGCATAGCATTTAGATCCAAGAAGGGAGAGTGGAGTTGTAGCTTTGTGTTGGGGGAGGGATGGTTAATATTTTTAAAAAAGGTATGAATTGAATTATTTGCATATGGTCAAATACCCTAAAGTCCCTTAGGAAGGTGCTAGTTGGTGACAGTCACACTGGCTTGCCACGTGTCAGACCCACCTAGGTTTCCTCCAGTTTGGGGCAGACTGTTCTTTCTCTAGTGGAGAAAGTGTGTGAGGAAATGTTGGCTTATGCGTAAGGTCCGTGTTACACGAAAAATGTCTAAGCACTGGTGTCGCATGTAAGGTGGGGAGAGGCTCACACCACGAGCAGCCTGAGGTTGCTGAGACTGAGAGGAGAGCAGGGTGGCTGGTCACTGTATCACTGTATCACCTTACCTGCTGCTGAGTGGAGTTAACAGTGCAATTTTTTTTTTTTAATTTTTGAGACAGGGTCTCACTCTGTCCCAGGTAGAGTGTGCCCTGGCGTCATAGCTCTCAACAACCTCAAACTCTTGGGCTCAAGTTATTCTCTTGTTTCAGTCTCCTAAGTAGCTGAGACTATAGATACCTGCCACTAGGCTTGGCTAAATTTTCTATTTTTAGTAGAGACTGAGTCTAACTTTTGCTCAGGCAGGTCTCCCAACTCCTGAGCTCAAGCAATCCTCCTGCCTCAGCCTCCCAGAGTGCTGAGATTGCTGGTGTGAGTCACTGCCCCTGACCATCGGTTCAATTTAAATTGGTGTTCTGGCATTTGTTATCTCCTCTCCCTGTTTCGTGGCAGCCATGTTGTTTGAGGAATTGTCCCCAACCCCACCCTGGGGATTCCTCGCCTCAGTGATTGACTTTATAACTCAGCCCTAAGTAATCAGACAATGGTAACACAGGAAAGGAGTGGACAATCGACTTGAAGCTAGGACTTGTGTTCAATGATTTGGACCTGCTTGCTTTCTCCTCTTTGGTGTAAACAAGGAGCCCCAGTTGCTACTGGCAGCCATTTTGTCATCATGAGGAAAGCCATATGGGGGAAAAGGCCAACACAAGATGGAAGGCAGAGGTGAGAGAATTGCAGATAAACGGAGCCAAACTATTGACTGAATTATGCCAAAAGCCTCCCCCCACCAGACTCTTAACTTTTTAATTACAATACTCTTCATGGTTTACTCCACTTTGAAGTAAACTGAAGTTGATTTTTCTGGTATTCTCAACCAAAAGCAACCTGCCTGATAGGCGGTGACTCCACCACACACAAGAAATGAAGGCTGTGCCATCTTAAGGAACAGAGAGAATGAACCCTTAGAGAGAGAAAGAGGGCCCTTTCCTGTTGATTCACCCTCATAGTAGCTCCTTGTTTGGGGGGTGTATTGTCACCATCACGTCCATTTTGTGTGGCGTGTATGACTTAACTCTGTTATATGCCACAGTGCAGTTGAATAAAAGTGACTCCATCACCATGTGCAGATGACTTCTGGAGATTTGTCTATCCTCAGGTTGCACAGAAGTAAGGCGAGGTGTAGGGTGCATTTGAATGGGAAGGTTATACATGGGAACCGCTGTACTCAGCTCCTGCCCCAGTCTGGGTAGTCAGAACTCTGTCCTCCCTGTCTACCTCCACTCCTCCTTTATGGCTTCCGTTTTGTTCTTAGCCAGCTGCTAGCCAATTCCAGATGGGAGGCCTAATTCTAAAATGGGTCCCTCCCTCAAAGAGTTTCCACCTTAATCCCTGAAACTGTGCTTTGACGAGCTCATTTGCCCGTGATTACGTCACGTTACTACTGGCAAAGGGGATTTGAAGATGTAATTAAGGTTAATAGTCATGTGATTTTGAGTTAATTAAAAGAGTGATTATCAAGGTGGGCCTAACCTAATTAAATCCTTTTAAAAGCAGACAGTTTTCTCTGGCAGAGGAAGAGGTCAGAGAGCTCCAAAGCATGAGAAGGATTTGATGTGCCCTTGCTGGCTTTGAAGATAAAAGGGGCCATAGGCAAGAAGCAGAGAGAAGTCACTAGCTGCTGACAGTGACCCCCGACCAACAGGGACCTCAGCCCCATAGCTGCACGAAACAGAATTCTGCCAGCATCAGGCCGATCTAAAGATTTACTCAAATGTATTTCTCTTCCTCCTGCCCTCTCTTTGCCTCCCTCTAGGACTCAGGTATGCATGACAGCCGGCAGAGCTCTCCTCCATCATCCTGAGCGGTAGGGAAAGAGGCTGGGCCCATAGACAGAGGGTTGGGGATGGGAAGAGAATTGATGAAACTCTGACAGTCCTTGTATTTCCTGTCTGGATTGAGGTTGGGTCCTGTGACCACAGATAGCAAGGAGGATGAGAAGAACCCAAATCTTCTATCCTTAGAGCTTTTATTGCCATGCCTGGAGCAATCTGGAAGCTCCATGAGTGGTGTGGATGAGAGGGGCTGTGTGCCTGACCCCCACCCCTCAGCAATGAGCCTGGACCAGGTGCACAGCTCCACTTCCCCAGAGCCCTCTGCCCACGTCGTGTCACTCAGGAATGACAGGTGCACGTGCATAGGAGTAGGACAAGAAATGCCAGCACGGGAAGGGGTTGCAGGGGCCATCTAGCCCAACTGCCTGGCCTTCCTGAGGTGGGGACCACGACCCTGAGAAGTTAATGCACCTTTTCGAGGTCACAGGCGTTACTTAGCCATGCTATTCTCTGGACATCAGGTTCCTCAGCTGTTATCGTCATGCTTTCCAAACTCTTCTTGGAGTGAAAAAAATAATCAGAACCCCCCAGAATCTGTGTGTGCATCTTGCATACTTTCTTTGCACGGGGCCATTGCTGAATGCAGGGTTTGGAGCTGTCATTTTCATACTAAAACAAAGCAGAATAAAACAAAACAACCCATTCACGATGATTTACAAATTGAAGGCACCTAATAATAATACCTTGCATTTCTGAAGAGCTTTTTATCTGCAGAGTACTTCTCAGACAATAACTAATGAATTCTCCAACTCCCCTTAGGAATAGAGACACACAGGAACTTAATTTACATGAAATGAAGAACAAGACATTAGGAGGAGGCATTCCACTAGATCATAATTACAGCCTTGAGTCCAAGATGAGCGTGCAGAGCCCTCCCAGGGAGGCTGAAACGTTTGCTGGTTGGGGAGTCTCCGCTTCAAAGTCCAGCGCCGCCTGCCTGCGTGGGCAGGAGAGAGACCAGGAGTGTTCACATGAAGTCAACCATCCCTGGGATCAAGGTCCCATCCTAGAGGTCAACAGCTATAGGCCAGTGGCTTGTTAGGGAGCAAGTGTGGGGGCAGTGGCCTCTTGCCTAAAGGGGAGGGGGCAGAGTGACAGGACGTCAGGGACGTGCCCAGAACTCCTGAATGAAGGGGAAATATGGGATTTTTACAAGGAGTTCCAGTCACCAAGGGAGGGATAGCAGACTTCCCAGTGGTTTGTGAGCCGCACTACTGGCCGGTAGCTGCCTTCACCTCCCCTCCCCAAGAGGCTGGTCCTGTGGTCCAGTGGCCAGACTCCTGTGTCCACTTATACATTCAGCATTCTGGACCCCTGCCGTGGATCTTGGCTTCCTTACTACCTGTAACCCTCAGTACGCTGTGACAGCATCAGCCACCAACTGTGAAGTTTCCAAGTCCCACATTGGAAATGTCCTAAGCTAAATGGCAATTTCCTTAAGGACACAGTGACTGAATGTGGAGCCACCTTCCTGGCATCAAGCCTATCTGAATCTGCAATGGGTCTGGTGGAAAGATCTCTCCCTCTTACCCACTCCATCCCCCAGTCTTTCCCTTCCTGTGGCCAAGGCCACCGCCAGCATCCCAGGCTCTGGACTCTGTGTTATCTCAAGTCAGGAGTCACATTTCAGTCCAGGAGGGGCAGCTCTGCGTCCCAGCACCAACAACTGGCTTCTGTCCTCGCTCCTGGGATAGGCTACTGGCTTATACTCAGCATGGGATGTGCTGTGTTGACCAGCAGTGGGTTGGAACCACTTGCCCTGGCTTCTGAGCGCAGCTCTTTCAAGGCCAGAGTAGAAATGGTCTCAACATGGTGTGTGACAGAGAAGACGTTTCTGCCTCCAGGCAGGTATTTTGTTTTTAAGAGACACAGGTCTCACCTTGTGTCCCAGACTGGAGTACAGATGCATGTGCATAGCTTACTATAGCCTCGGACTCCTGGGCTCAAGGATCCTCTCAGAGGTATTTTTAAGGTAAAATTAGGGATGAATGCCTAAAATCTATCTCATAGCAGACTCATGGGTTGGCTGAGATGGCAAAGACCAAAAGAGGCCTTCCCACTGCCCTGCCCGTAGTAGACCAGGCAGCAGGGACAAATAGCAATGTGAACTAGGAAGGCCAGGGTCACCAAATGCTGGTTAGCCAAGTAGGTGGTGGCCAGTGGGGCTGCAGCCTCAGTGGGTCTCTCAGAAACACAAAGTCCAGATGTCCCAGGCAATCTCAGAATACAACTTAGACGGGATGAGGCGTGCAGACCACCATACACAATATAATCAGGGCTGAGTCGTCTCTGGAAATTCTGATGCTGTTAGAGGAGAGAGAGGACCAAGATGGTCATAGAGAAAGAATAATAAAAGTAAATGTATGGCTGCATCAGAAATCAGGGGTGCCTTAAGAGGTCCAGGGGCTTTTTTTTTTTTTTTTGAGACGGAGCCTCAAGCTATCCCCCTGGGTAGAGGGTCATGGCATCACCGCTCATAGCAACCTCCAACTCCTGGGCTCAAGCGAGTCTCCTGCCTCTGCCTCCCAAGTGGCTGGGACCACAGGCGCCCACCACAACTCCCGGCCATTTTTTGGTTGCAGCCATCATTGTTGTTTGGCGGGCCCGGGCTGGATTTGAACCTGCCACCTTAGGTGTACGTGGCTGGCGCCTTAGTCGATTGAGCCACAGGTGCCAAGCCAAGGTCCAGGAGCTTTGAGGCATCTATGAAAGATGGAAGAAGCCTGGGAGCTTTCCTTCTCATAAAGGATTTCATGAAGAAGGAAATTGCAGTCCAGAGGGGGAGTAGAACTAAAAAGACATGGGGGCTGCTCTGGGAAGCGATGAGATTTGAAGTCAAGAATATTGGGAAGCCCCGGCATGGAGCAGAGGGTTCATGGGGAGGCTGCTGGGGCCTCTAATACACCTGGCATACAAAGGGTGCTCTCCTTCCTGGGAGTCTAGCTGCAGGAAATAGATGGAAACCGGAGTTGAGCACACAGCCAATAGCCCCACAACACATAGAAGAGAGGCATCAGCTCCACCAAATGGAAAAATCTGCATCCAAAGAAGCAGAGTTCATAGAGCAAACAGAACAAAAATTTGGCACGTACCCATATAATTGGAAGCTCCAGAGAGAAAAAAGAGGATATTGTGCCCATAAAAGGAATGTTTTAGAGATCTTGAAAAATGAAAAATTTGATGTTTGAAATAAAAATTTCTGTAAATGGGCAGAAGCATCAAAACTGGTAAGAGAATAAGTTGAAAGGCTGAGCCATGGAATGCTCAGAATAGCAAAAATTGGCAAGGAGACAGACTGGAGGTACAGAAAATGGTTTAAAAATCTGGAAGACAAACCCCAAAGTTCCCAACCTTTATCTAATGGAACTTCTGAAGAAAAGGGTGAGGGAAGGGAGGACAGAATACATTCAGAGAAGTAACGGAGAGCAGGTCTCCAGGGTGAGGCAGGCAGGAGCCCAACATTTAAAGTGCCTAAGCAGACAAGGACAAATGGTTTGTCCTTGTAAGACAAGGTAAGAACCAAGCCACGCCACGGTAATACATCAGACATTGAGGATCAAGAGGCAGTTCACACCTGTAATCCTAGCCCTCTGGGAGGCTGAGGCAGGAGGATTGCTTGATGTTAGGAGTTTGAGATCAGCCTGAGCAAGAGTAAGATCCACAACTCTACTAAAATAGAAAAATTTGCCAAGCCTGATGGCATACACCTGTAGTCCCAGCTACTTGGGAGACTGAGGCAGGAAGATCACTTGAACCCAAGAGTTTGCAGTTGCTGTGAGCTGTGATGCCACAGCCCTCTAGCTTAGGGCAAGAGAGTGAGACTGTCTCAATTAAAAAAAAAAAAAAGGCTGGACTGGGTGGCTCATGCCTGTAACCTAGCACTCTGGGAGGCCAAGGCGGGTGGATTGTTTGAGCTCACATGTTTGAGACCAGCCTGAGCAAAAGTGAGGTAAGAGAATCGCTTGAGCCCAAGAGTTTGAGGTTGCTGTGAGCTATGGTGTCATATTTCTTTACCCAGGGTGATAGCTTAAGGCTCTGTCTCAAAAAAAAAAAAAAAAAAAGAAGAGAAAAGAAAAGAAAAAAATAGAAGTATGATACAAGGATCAATAAAACAACTGGAAGGTCTTATTAAGTATAAATAAGTCCTGACTCTAAAAAGTTGAAATATTAATTCACATCCTATGATATTAATCTTTATTTATTTATTTTTTTAGACAGAGTCTTACTTTGTTGCCCTCTGTAGAGTCCATAGCATAATAGCTCACAGCAACCTCAAACTCTTCGGCACAAGTAATCCTCTTGCCTCAACCTCCTGAGTAGCTGGGTCTACAGGCACCTGCCACAATGTCCGGCTATTTTTAGAGGTGGAATCTTGCTCTGGCTCAGGTTGGTCTTGAACTCCCAAGCTCACAGGATCCATCCACCTCAGCCTCCCACATCCTTTTCAAGTATAGAGTTCAGTGATTTTTAGTATATTCTCAAAGTTATACAACCATCACTGCAACCTAATTCCAGAACACTTTTATCACTCCAGCAAGAAACCCTGCGTCCATTAGCAGTCATTTCCCATTCTCCCACCTCCCCAGTTCCTGGCAACTATGGATTTGCCTATTCTGGGCATTTCATATGAATGGAATCTTATGCTATGTGACCTCTTGTGTCTGCTTTTGTGTCCCTAGCACATTTTCAAGGGTAACCCATGATGTGGCACATACATTATTTCTTTGTTTTTTTTTTTTTTTGGTCGGGGTCTGAACCTGCCACCTCCAGCATAGGCGGCTGGCACCCTACTCCTTTGAGCCGCAGGCCACAGGCACGGACACATACATTATTTCTTTTTTGCTCCTATATACCATTTTGTTTACCCATTTATCACTTAAGGGGATGTTCTCATGTTCTGACTATTACGAATGATGCTGCTATGAAAATTCATGTACGGATTTTTGTGTGAATGTATGTTTTCAATTCTCTTAGGTATAGACGGACCTAGGAGTGGGACTGCCGGGTCACCTGGTGCCTTTGAGGAGGCACTACCCTGGTTTTCTGCAACAGCGTTGTCATGTGACATTCCCGACAGCTGACCCTGCCCTCTGCCTGGAGGGGTGGCCGCCATGCCCAGGGCTGCAAGGGGAGACGAGCCCTGTGGTCTCATTAGGCCTTGCTCAAATCCACAGGTCTTCATTCTAGTTTAATGGGAGGTTAGCATAGAGCTCTTACTCCCTTCTCCAAGGAGCCCCAAGACCGTGGGTCCCACATCCCTCAGTGAATGATCCTCACTAAGGGTTTGCAGAGGACAGAGAACTGCGGTTCAGCCCCTGAGCTGATCGGCCACTTCAGGCCTGTATAGGGGAAGCTGGTGGGGCCTGGGAAGGGCTTGCGTTACTGAGAGGAAGAGTTAATGTGCTATGAGGTCCAGGTGTCTTGGCCTCGCCATGGAGACAGCTTGGCTCATGCTTCTGCAGTTTGGGGAGTCGAAGCTGCCTGTGGAAGCAGTGAAAGAGCCTGTTTGGGTGGGAACCTCTGTCTTTCTGTCATTCTTGGGTCACCTACGCATCTTGTGCGTCAGATGAGGTCACAAGAAAGCAACAGCTGGACCGGGCTTGACTCAGAGCCTGGCCCCAGGCCTGCCCAGACGTCTCCTGGAGGGATGAGGAGGCCTCCTTCCACCCGGGGTCCCACCCATGCTGAGAGAGGCTGTCTCTTATTTACTGGGCTGCGGTACCAAAATGCAGCAGGCTGGGGCGCTTAAGCAATAGAAACGCACCATCTCACAGCTCTGAAGGCTGAAGTCCAGAGCCCAGGTGCTGGCAGGGGTGGTCCCTTCTGAGGGCTGGGGGAGGCTTTGCTTCAGGTCTCTCTCAGCTGCCTCTTCACGTGGCCGTTTCTCTGTGCATGCGCCCGTCTGGCGCCCACATTTTCTCTTCTTATAAGGACACCAGTCAGACTGGATCAGGGCCTGTCCTACTGGCCTCATTTTAACTTTATCTGCTTTTTAAAGGGCCCATCTCCAAGTATAGTCACCTTCTGAGGTATGGGGCTCAGGACTTCCACATATAAATTTTGGGGGGACACATTCAGCCTATATAAATTGCCACACCCCTTTTTTGTCTGTCAGGGGAACCACAGGTGAGAGAGCCCCATGATGGGAACGGAAGAGGCAGGAGGAAGAGACGAGTCTTCTTCCAAAGACCCATCAAGGATGTTGCGAGACAGTCAGCACTTCCCCCGCCCCTCCAGCTTTGGGATAGAGGATTTGGAAACCATTGAGGAAGCAGCAGGCAGGGAAACAGCAAAGAGGCTGACCACATCCCTTTGCCAATGGCCCACTTTCCACCAGAAGCTGTGTAGGCAAGACCTTTAACTCCAACAGAGCCCAGAGTTGGAATAATGTACCACACAGGCCCCCTCTTCAATGGCTAAAACGAGATAGCTCTTGTGATTAGATAAACCGAAGACTGTTTATTATCTGAGGGTGCCTGGAAAAGTTATGGGATCAACCCTAGATTTCACCCAAGGTTGTAAGAAGAAATGACTTGGGGGCGGGGGGCTGGAAGGGGTGATGGTGGGCAGGTGCTAGTGGTAGGAGTACTGAGTAGTTTTCCAGCTGCTTCTTCTGGATTAAATTCATTCTGCTGATTCTAAGTCCCCATTTACTAGCAATGAAGTAAAATCCCCTTCTTTGATGATCATGGGAGAATCTGTTAGATTCCAGAGTGATCTCAAATAGTAGCCAGAAAGACATAAACCACGCATGAAACAAAAGTCCTGAAGGAGGTGCGGGATCACACCTATCCCTGAACCACTGGGAGCTCTGGTGGCCCCAGTCAGACCTGCCCTAGGCAGGGCTTTCAGGTGGGGCAGAGTGGGCAAAGCTTTAGGTCCACACAGGCATGGCAGTATCCGAGTAGGGGGCACAGGGGCAGGGCGTGCAGGCAGAGGGAAGCTGCCGGAGTCTGGAACCCTGGGCTTCTGTTTACCTTTGGGTTGCCCGGGCTTGGGGAAATGCTTATCATGTGTATGAAGGGCTCCAGCTTGGTGGTGATGGCCGCATCTGAACCCTTATCAATCCAACAGCCCTGGCAGGCGCCTTGGCTCTTGGAGAACAGAGGTAGGGACTTGGCTGGCAGTAAACGGCTCATGGAGTCATTCTGCACTTTTCATACAGTTCTTTAAGCCATACCTCTAAGGCATGTAGTATTTTATTTCTACGTTTCAAACTAAAAATTTTGTTGTTGCTGAGACGGGGTCTCACTTTGTGATCCTGGCCTCAAGTGATCCTCCTGCCTCAGTCTCCCAAAGGGCTGGGACTACAGGCCTGAGCTGCTGTGCCCAGCCTTTGTTTTTAAACTAGGATAGATAGTTATCAACTTGAAAGAAGTTCATTACAAAGTGGATGGTTAATTTAAAAACATAGTTAGGGCTCAGTTCCTATAGTACAGTGGTTACAGCACCAACCACATACATTGAGAGTGGTGGGTTTGAACCCGGCCCTGCCAGTAAACAACAATGACAACTGAAACAACAACAACAAAAATAGCTGGGTGTTGTGGTGGGCACCTGTAGTCCTAACTACTTGGGAGGCTCAGGCAAGAGAATTGCTAGAGCCCAAGAGTTTGAGGTTGCTGTGAGCTGTGACGCCCCAGCACTCTACTGAGGGTGACAAAGTGAGACTCTCTCTCAAAACAAAACAAAATAAAAAACAAACAAAAGCCACAGTTAGGCCCCAAATTCTACAAAAGAAGAACAAAGTTGGAGAACTCACATTTCCAGATTTCAAATATTACTACAAAGTTACAGCAATCATGACAGTGTGGTACTGCCATTGGGATAGGCACAGAGGTCACTGGAATAAAATTTAGGGTCCAGAAATAAACTCCAGCGTTTTCAATTGATTTGAATAAGGCTGCCAAGGCAAATCAATGGGGAAAGAATAGTCTTTAACAAATAGTTCTGAAACAACTGGATATCCACAAGCAAAAGAATGAAGGTGGATCCTTTTTTCATACCATGTCCCAAAATTAACTTAAGATGAATCATGGATCTCACTTGCAGAGCTGAAACTTTAAAAATCTTTTAAGAGAATATAGGAGCAAGTCTTCATCACCCTGGGTTAAACACGAAAGCCTAAGTCACAAAATTTCAAGTAGTAAGTTAGATTATCAAGACTAAAAACTTCTGCACAACAAAAAGGACTATTAAGAAAATGGGGCTCGGTGCCTGTGGCTCAATCGGCTAAGGCATCAGCCACATACACCTAAGGTGGCGGGTTCGAATCCCCAGCCCGGGCCCGCCAAACAACAATGGTGGCTGCAACCAAAAAAAAAATGGCCAGGCATTGTGGCGGGTGCCTGTAGTCCCAGCTACTTGGGAGGCTGAGGCGTGAGACTCGCTTGAGCCCAGGAGTTGGAGGTTGCTGTGAGCTGTGATGCCATGGCACTCTACCCAGGGGGATAGCTTGAGGCTCCGTCTCAAAAAAAAAAGAAAATGGAAAGATAACCCACTGAATGGGAGAAAACATTTGCAAATCGTATATTTGATAAGGATCTAGCATCCAGGACACATTTAAAAACTCTACGATTTAATAATAAAAAGATAAATAACCTAATTTAAAAATAGGGAAAGGGATTTGATATATTTTTAAGATGTAAAAATGGCCAATAAGTACATAAAAGGATGCTCAGTATCACTAGGTATCAGGAAAATGCAAATCAGAACCACAGTGCAATACCACTTCATATTCACGAGGATGGCTATAATAAAAGGGCCTGGACCATCAATCCACAAATGGATCAACAAACTGTGGTATATGTACACCATGGAATACTATGCAGCCATAAAGAAAGGTGGAGACTTTACGTCCTTCATGTTCACATGGATGGAGCTGGAAAATATTCTTCTTAGCAAAGTATCACAGGAATGGAAGAAAAAGTATCCAATGTACACACCCCTATTATGAAACTAATTTATACCTTTTATATGTAAGCTATAACCTAATAACAGCCTAAGAATATGGGGAGGAGGGCGGGAGAGGGGGGGGTGCAAGGGGGGGAGGGAGGGGGATTGGAGGGATCACTTCTGAGGTTTATTTTACAAGGGTACAAGTGAATCTTTCTAAGAGTAGAATGTGAACGTTTTAAAATAATAACTAAGAAAATGACATGAAGATTATGTTAACCAGTTTCATGGCAGTGTTTTGGATTGTGTGTGAAAACCCTACACTGTACCCCAGAA
>CAUYQV010168792.1:0-55132 GCA_963574575.1 Galagoides demidoff
CCTGTGGTCCCAGCTACTTGACAGGCAGAGGCAGGAGACTTGCTTGAGCCCAGGAGTTGGAGGTTGCTATGAGCTGTGATGCCATGGCACTCTACCCAGGGGGATAGCTTGAGGCTCCGTCTCAAAAAAAAAAAAAAAAAAAGAAATGTAAATGGTGAACTAGAGCCATGCAGAAAAGCATCGGCAGAAAGATCTTTCCAAGCTGAAGGAATAGCAAGTTGAAAGTAATGGGCAGGAATAAGCTCAATGAGTTTGAGAAACACCAGAAAGTCATTTCTGATGGCTGGTAAGTGCAGTGAGTGTGGCAGAAATTAGTAGATTTCAAGGGTAATGGTCCAGGCAAAAGTCAAACGCATGTGGCTTTGTAGGCATGGTAAGGGTTTGAATTTCTTTCTAATTGCAGCAAAAGGTTTTCAGAGAGCACCAGATAAGGATGAAAGTTGGAGATCAGGTTTATAACTTCAAATTATTGCTCTACTGGGACTTTACCTAACAAATGCAATCAGTGTAAGCTCAGTCTTTGTACCCTCAATGAATCCCAAACTATTTAAAAAAAAACTGTAAAAACAATAAAAAGAAAAATTTCCTCTACCTGCTTTGAAGATGAGTCAAAGGGAAGTTCTACGAAAAAGCTAGACCAGGAATGCCAGAAGGAGATGGTAGTGATTGGATGTGAGCAGCCGTGAGAAGGGAGTGTGCTGGTTGTTGTCTTTTGTCTGTTATTTCCTCTTCCTTTCATCACCTCCCCTGCACTGTGGTGCCACATGCTGGGGACCATATTTCCCCAAGCCCCTTAGAAGCAAGCTTCTGCTCTAGACTCTGCCTCTTATAGGGACTCACACAAGATTCAGAAGAAGGAAAAGAGTTAGAATGTATTCTTTGTCCAGCAGTGGAGGGGCAGCTTGGGTTCCTGGAGTGGTGGCAGTTATTTCATGATGCTTCTTTCTTAAATTCCGAAATTGCCTAGCTGTGTCCTGCTTCTGTGGTACAGTTTCAGTATTGGATTCTTGCACTTTGATCATTTCTAGGCAATGGTCTTAATCCTTAGATTGATTCCTCTAACTCTGCAAAAATATCATGAGCAGCTGGTTTTCTATTATGTCTTTCTGTTTACAATATATAAATAGATTTTTGTTTCTTAGGCTGAACTTTGATAAGTATCTTTCCTGATGTGCTTGTAGTTTCAAGAAATTGTCCCTCAAAGATGGGAATCTGGGAATGGTTTTCTGTCCTGGATGTGTGTGAACAAAGTGATAAGGAGAAAATGAGTTGTTGGCTATATAAGGCATTTAAATGAAGTAATCAGCAGGGCATGGATTAATTTCTGCCAGTACTGCCCTGGGCTCTCGCTATTTTGGAAATGACAAAATGAAAGTCATGAGTTCAGAGCTTTACATTCTTTCTGTCAAGAGGAGAACTGGAGTATTTCAATGACTGTCCGACAATAATCTTTCATCTCTTATCTATAAGAGATAGGATGGCCAAATGGCAAACAGCAGATCCAAAATTTAACCCTGTAGGTTTGAAAAAATTACAGTGTGAATTGAATTCAGAATATCAGTAGAACATCAGAAGAATGGACAAGCAAGAATCCAAGGTACTCAATTCTAATATGAAAGTAGTAGATGCCCTAACACGTGGTCAGGTTAACTTGGAGCCAGGTAATGAGGAGAATAATTCCGGTATATCACAGGTGTGTGTGTGTGTGTGTGTGTGTGTATGTGTGGGTTTTTTTGGGGGGAGGAAGGAGAAAGGGGGCTGGAGGGTCATGGTATGTGACACACCCTGGGGGTGGGACACAATTAAAAGAGGGACTTTACCCAACAAATGTGATCAGTATAACCTAATTCTTTGTACCCTCAATGAATCTCCCCCCCAAAAGAATTCTCATTTGAAATTGTTTGAACAGAAAATAGGGGAATAAAACACAGAGAATTGGATGGCAGACATTACAGCTGACTTAGATGAATCAGTTAAACTTGATCCTCTAAGTACTACTGTGTTGCCTAAAGGAAGCAGCCCCTTCTTCCTTGAGTGAGGGGACAAATCCTTTCTTATCACATCTGAAGCAGCTTTCTTTCAAAGAGCAGCCACTCTCTCTAAGATCATCCACTCATCACCTGTCATTGCATTGTCTCTGGAACCATATTAGAATATGGCTCAGGTTCAAACATACACAGTATGCCCATAAGAAAACACATCGCACACAACCTGAGTCACCAAAGTGGAAGTTCTCAGCTTTTCATTGATGTCCTCTGACTCAATCCACCCACATACCTGAAGCCTTCCGAATGAAGGACCCTGAGAATGTGCCAAAAGTCTTTATCATAAGTCTCTCTCCCAACCTTCTCCAAATGAACCTAAAAACATTTGCTAGGGTCACTGCACAATGAGGAGAAGGAAGTACTCAAGCTTTGGAGAGATCATTAGACACTGAATCTGAGCTGAATCCCAGGAGCTTAAGGTGTGTGTGTCGCCTTAAGAAAAAAGACTTTCAGATTTCAAGTGATAAAGATTTAGCTCGAACCCATTTGATGATCTGACAATCTTTCTTCAAAGTCTTGAAAGATAGCATTAACCTGTGGTTTCCCCAGAGATGCTGAATTATACTTGTCTTTCTTATTTTCACAAGGATAACAATTCTGGATCCTTATACTTGGTCCTATCTATCATAAGGTTTTATTTTGTTCTGTTTTGTTTAGAACTGGGGAAGTAATATAAAAATTTTGAAAGGCACCTTTTCATGTGCTTACATCTTTAGTCTTAAAAGATAGCTAGGTCTTAGAAAATAACATCAAACTACTTCAAACTTGAGTAAGTAGTGACAGTAACCACAGCTAATGGTCCAGGTGTGATCTCTTGCTAAGGCAAATTAACATATCCATTCTCATTAAGTATGCAGATTTGGGTCTGCCAACCACCCGTGCCCCTCCCCCCCACATTATAAATATTAAACCACTTGGCAGCAGTAAAATTTCATTCTTTTACTTCAGGAGTGTGTTGAGTTTCTGATTCTTTTTCACTCTGATGTTCAGGGCACTTGATCATTACAGCCTCCCACAGAACGTTACACTGGCCTGATACATTCATGATCTCATCCTGGCCAGACCTGGTGAGCAGGAAGCATAAAACAGACTAAATATGTTGATAAGACATGGGCACGCCTGGGGGAAGATACACCTCATAAAAACTCAAAGACCTGTCATCTTTATAGGCTCTAGGGATCCAGTAGAATTGAAAAATGCCCAGAATCCCCTCCAAAGTGAAAGTTGCTTTGCCTTGCATATCTACGACACGGAAAGTGACACAATATTTAGGTAGCTTTTTTGGATCTTGAAGGCACTCATAGCCTATGCTGGTCTGAATTACTTAACATGCCATTTTGGTATATTACAATAAAGTCACTGCATAGACATCCATGTCCTCTAGACTAATGATGATGTTGCATAGCTCATGTGACAGAGTCTGCTGGACTGCCTTTCTGGAGGTGATCCACTGATTTTTACACTCGAATGCACGAAAGCTTAGAGTGTACCACTACTTTCTTTTACCAAAAATAAATAAATACATAAATAGCAATGGAACCAAAAATCAGTGTTCATCTTGTTAAATGTTTAAGCTGTTTTGTAACAGAATGTTTTAGATGTGAATGTTATTAGCCATCAGGCTTGATTATTTGCCTTCCTTGTTTTCTTTAGTCAGAAGCATTATCTTATAGATAACATTATTTTGTGGAGTGAACTGGAAATGAGAAGCAAGAAAACAATTTCGCCAGCCAGTGCGATTAGCGGAGAGACATAATTGCCTGCCTATTTACTTTGAAGCTGTCATTTAATGAAGTGGTTCTAACTAAAACTCTAATGGAGAGAAATTCTTAATTCCTTTTTAATATTTCCCAGTGTCTGGGAATGTAATTTAAAATAAATTTGAATGTTGATTGCTAAATTATATTCTTTTCAAACAGCACATCAAGTTGTTTCTCTGTTTATAGACACAAAACAGATAATTTAAGATGTTAGACAAAATAAACAACCAATCATTAGTGGATGATCCTAAGACCAAGCAAAATGCCAATCCTTGTACCGTCGACCCAATTTAAACATTTTTAATCCAATGTCCTTAAAATATTTATTCCAAAAAGGTTAGCAATCTTCATATATTTTTCATAGTATGTTACTTATTAAAAATATATTTAAATAAATTCTTTATTATAAATTTGAATGTAGTTTTGTCCATGGAAATTATACAATTGATATTTTTAAATATCTATTGAATCTATCCATCGGCATCATTCTAAATGAAAAAAGTTGATGATTACTTTTATAAAATGAAAAAATATATACAATGGCAAAATTATAGAAATGAACTGGTTAATAGTTGCCGGGTGTTACTGATGGTGAGGCAGGACATATGTGTATATGTTGATAAGGGACAATTGTGGAGGTCTTTGTAGGAATGGACTAGATCTGTATTTTCCCCGCAGTGATGGTTACCTAAATGTAAGCATATACTACAGCGGCATTGTAGGCCAGGTGCAGTGGTTCATGCCTGAAATCCTAGCACTCTGGGAGGCAAAGACGGTGGATTGTTTGAGCTCAGGAGTTTGAAACCAGCCTGAGCATGACTAAGACCTTGTCTCTACTAAAAATAGAAAAACCAGCAGGGTATAATGGTGAGCGCCTGTAGTCCCAGCTACTCTGGAGGCTGAGACAAGAGGATTGCTTCAATCCAGGAGTTTGAGGTTGCTGTGAGCTACAGTGATGTCATGGCACTCTACTCACAAAGACAGAGTGCTCAGCACCTGTGGCTCAAGCAGCTAAGGTGCCAACCACATACACCTGAGCTGGCCAGTTTGAATCCAGCCCAGGCCCGCCAAACAACAATGATGGCTGCAACCAAAAAATAGCCAGGCGTTGTGGTGGGTGCCTGTGCCTGTAGTCTAAGCTACTTGGGAGGCAGAGGCAGGAGAATCACTTGAGCCCAGGAGTTGGAGGTTGCTGTGAGCTGTGATGCAACAGCACTCGACCCAGGGCAACACCTTGAGGCTCTGTCTCAAAAAAAAAAAAAAAAAAAAACTATGGAATTGCATCCCCACACATGCATATTGTACTGATTATCAGTTTCCTGACTGTGATTTTGTACTCTACTTATATAAAGTGTAACCACTGGGGAAATTTTGTCTAAGAAAACATGAGACCTCTCTGTGTTACTTTTGTAACTTCCTGTACTTCCTATTTCAAAGTTAAGTTTTCAAATTATATCTATCGAGGTAGTATAGTAGTTAATGAGCTCTAGAAATAGAATAGCTGGATGGGAATCCTGGCATTATGTGTTGCCAGTTTCTCTCTTTTCAACGGTATGACCTTAGGTAAATCCAGGAAATTGGACTGCAGTCATACTACACGCTGTGGATAATAAAGCCCCCAGTATCACATGTATATAACTTAAAACGTTTCATGGACAATAGGAAATGCTATTGCAATATTTTTTATTATCATCCTCATCGTCCTCAAGATTTTGGATCCATGATTTATGGGATCACTGACAGAATTAGCCTTGAAGTTAGGTTTGTCAGGTATAGTTATTACTTAGGACTGTTGTCCTGATCTACATATTATTAGAATCGTTTTTCACTCTCTTATGTGTCTTATTTGGATTACAAAACATATGGTCACCTTATTTAAAAGTGTATTATACTAAACTTAGATCCAGCACATGTTGGTCTTCTCCTGCACTCCAAACTATGTGATGTAAAAAAACTGTGTCTAAAAATAATCAACAATAAAAAAACTTTGTATCACATGTGACAGCCTATTTTCTTTTTAGACACTCCTAATTGCAAAGCTTTTTGCGTGTACTTATAGTTGACCTGAAATCCGACTATCTGAGATGATCCCAAACTCCCATGACGTTAATCTGTCTTCTGGTGTTACACCAATAAGTCTAATTGCCCCATTCATAGTATGCTGGTGTTACACCAGTAAGTCTAACCTGTCTTCTGGTGTTACACCAATAAGTCTAATTTCCCCCTTCATAGTATGCTTTCAATATCTCTGAAGCTAATTACACTAATTGTCTTCTCAATCCTGCCTCCTCCTTGCACACACATTTCAGCATAATTTTTTGACTCAGACTTACTATCTTCCATTCCATCTACCATTTCTAATGAGCAAATACCTTACATTTTTCCTTGTTTTTCTCTGGAATCATTACAATTTGCCAATGTTTCTTTTAAAATGTGGTATCTGGAAGCAACACCTACTCAGGCACAATCTATGTCTCCTGGAAAAATGGGCCTTTGCCTGTTTAATTGAAAATTTTGGATACTTGCATTAATTCAGTTTAATATGTTTGCTTTATCAGCAACTGTAACATGATGTCTAGGTGGTTGCGTAATTAACATGCAAAGCTGGATGTTATTACTTTCTTGGCATAGCCCATAATCCAAGTTAAAATAATGTTCTTGATGCCAAGACTTTGGCTGCAGTTAGTAAGATTATATATTTCATAAGTAAATAGATTATACATTAATCTATATTAATAACTTCATAAAACAATGAATAATTATGTCTTCAAATTATATAGATTGTTAAATAGATACTTTTAACACATAATAGTAAGTACCTATATTAGTCATAAAATTATATTTGTGAATATATATTATTATAAATATGTCTTTATAAATATGTACATGGTAAAGAAGATAGTGCATACAACTCCAGTTTGGGAAGAATAAAGATATTTTGTAATATAGTGACTCTAAGCTTCCAACCTTAACATATAAAACATAGGATATTTGTAAAACAATATGGCAATGCATGTTATATTTCTGCTGGATATATTGCTATTAAAGGAAAATATTTGTTGAAGCTGGTTACTTTCAACAAAATGTAATGCATTCTATTCTAATGCAAACAGGTTCTACTACTTATTATTCTTGCAGTTGCCTCCTGCTCCAGAACATCACAATGTATTCTCCATGGTTAGCCATGTCTTATTAGCACTACCTTCTTATGACAGCCTGTGCAGAGATATCTCTGCCATTGCTTCACATTAAAATAAATCCGGTTACTACATAAGAGAGTACTTAAATCATCCTGAGAATGTTGTTACCACATAGCAACTTGTTGTTTGTGTTGTCTACAAAGGTATTCTGGTAAAGGAAAATAAAATAAAAAAAAGAATGGCTCGGTTCCTTTGACTTAACATAAATTGACATAATAAATCATAAAAATCACTATTAATAAAAATAGAAAAAAGAGCACACGTATGATATGTATAGAGAATGATGGACTTAAAATATTTTAATAACAACTCTACACATGATTTTGATGTAATCTGTTTGATTTATAGCCAGGCAAAGAGGCATGAATAAATAACTTCTTCAGCATGGAGAACAATGACTAAACCATGTAAAAGTCATGACAAGTGTGAATCTGAGTTTTTGAGCCAGACTTCTTGCAAATGAAGGATCAGAGCTCTGTGGAAACAAAAATCAAAGACGTGAATTTAATCCTTCTCTGGATTATAGAACTAGTCATACAAACTGGGGAAGTGTTTAAATTTACTGAGTCCCATTATGCTCACATGCCAATCAGAGATAATGAAATGGTAAATGTAAAATTTTTTTGCTAATTGCAAAATATGCAAGAATCTTATAGTATGACCAGGGGATTCAAATGTAGCATCAAGACTTTGGAGAAAGAACTGTCCAAAAGTCAGAGAGAGGTTCTATCACTACTGTGTTTCTAGAAGAATAACTCAAACTTCTGGAACTTAGGTCTGTCCTCAAAATAATGAAGTTCAATTAGGTGATGAATAAGGCTACTTTCAAATTCAGGGTTTGATGATTCAGAGATACATAATTGGGATAAAGATGCATAAGAGAAGACTTCTAATTCTGATTGTCAGTAAAATTATTACATAAAACAATGAAGAGAAAAAGATTATAAATAAAACATTAACAGGAAGTGTCTACAAAGGAAATACAAGATTAAACTAGCAAGATGAGAAGCAAAATCTGCATTAACTAATGAGAGAAAAAGGAACAAGTCAACATTTATGGTATACCTTGTCTCTAACAGCTATCTGGTATATAGCAGTATATACTGTATCTGATTTCAATCACACAACAAAAGCAAGAAGTACATTGTAACTATTGCTACTCTATATGTGAGTTGATGTAGGTACAAAAACATACACCTATGGCATGAAGGGTAGAAATGCAATTCATATCCCGGTGAAGTTTCAAACTTACGCTGCCTTCCCACTTACAAGGAAATGTGTGGAAACTAAATTGTAAGTTATTACAGAGGAAGTGGTTGATGGCAAAACATGCTATGAAAAGTTTCTGTTAAAAACATGCAGTGAGATGAGTAATATATAATGGAGTAGACTTAAGAAGAAAAACAAGGGGCTTGAGTTCAATGGACAAATTTGGCAATTGATTTGGGTTATTGTTTAAGGTTAAGTAAAAATAAAGGGTACTGCTCACAACAATGAGAACCAAGCTGTGATTAGAGCATGTGAAATTCTAATGTATCCATTTGGGGGACTATATAAATATTTTTTTATATAAAGGAGAGAAAGGGTGACAATGCACGTGTATCAGCATAACAGACTTAGTATTTTCAGGGTGTTCTCAGAAAAAACAAAGGGTATATAAAAATAGGCAGCATGGAAGTAGTTGGCCATGAATTCTCAGTTGGATGGGGATCAAGTAAAGAGATGATGAACTGAGGTTACAGAAACGCTACAGGAAAAATCTTTATCAAGGAGATTGCAGATTATTTCTGACAAAACATTTCACATTTTCACTTTAGCTCCACAATCGTAGGCAGTGTTGATTTAGACAACGATTTGACAAACTTCACCAATAGCAAAAGTATTTTCTCGCAACACGGGCTTCTTAAGTTTCCGCTATTCTTCCAAATGTCCTTTCTTTAGGTCTTCAAAATGCTAAGACCTTATTCAACTTGCCCCCTAACAGAAGCCTTAACTGACCATGCTAACTGCACCCCAGTTCCCCCTATATCATTATCTGTGTTGTCTGCTTCATGATGCTTGGGACGATTTGACATTATTTTATAAAGTACTTATTTTTGTCTTTCCTTTTTAGCATCTCCCTCCAATAGCTTCTTGTTCACTGCCAGAATAACATGTAGGCCATAAACCAATCAATAAATTTAAGAGAAAAGACATGTGACAATGACTAGCTGTGTTTTCTTCTGAATTTTTCACAGCACCTCTTGCAGCCTCTACTACAACATTTTGATTTGGGGGTATATTGCTCTGTTAGGCTCAGATTAGAAAATGATAACATTCAATTTATTTCAGACCAATTGCAGGCAGTGCCCATGAAATATTTATAGCCTTATGAAATAGATTTTCAAGTAAATATAGTTTAATACAGCTGTTTTAAGCAGAACTCTATTTTAAGCCAAATTACACGAAAAATTGCCTCACACTGATTATGCAGTCTTCAAAGTGCTGCATCTCTGCTAGAGTTCTACGAACTTACACCATGTTCAAGAAGGGTTTATAAAGATAAACCGTAATGTCTTAATATTCTCGACTTCTTTCAATACTTTCTCCATGTCTTAATATTCTTTACTTCATTCCTTAGCACTAAAGGGAGGAGACTACAAGAATAAAGTAAATTTCTGTACTTGACAAGCAGTTGGAAAGTGACAGTAACAATATCTGTATCACTGGTTCTTTAACTGTTTCACGCTTCATGTTAATGTTCCATGGTTTTATGGAAAATCCAGTGATAGGTTAAAAACATAGAGTGAATTTTAGGTCCCCTACTTTATGGTACAGAAAACATCTTTTCAGATTGAGTAGCGTCAGTGATTTCAGGTTTGGGAGGTCAAGAGTGCCCTCTGGTGGCAATGGTATTTCTTATTCAGCTTTGCTACACAGGGGAGAAATCTGCCTTAAGAGAATTTTTTTCACATCCTAAGAATGACAGAATTTATGGTTCAGGACACGAGGTCACAATCAGTCTTGTACAAGTTAATGTTTCATAACAATCTCACTAGGGGTTGAGGAGTCAGAGGGTAGAGGGGACATTCACCTCTATTGTTTGTCTATTTATTTGGTGCAAAATTTCCTTGGTCTAAATGCCAACCATGGCATGTTTCAAGCATCAGTGAGACACTGCTGAACCCAGGGTTTGGAAAAAATGATTACAATGAGCTATAGCCTGTGGGTGTGATCTGGTTCCAGCATACCATTGGTTGAAACCCTTTATTGGGCCTTCCTCAAACTTCTCCTCAATGTGCATTTAGAGAGTTAAACACAAGCAAGCTGGAGCACTGAAAGCCGTGAGAATGATGCTGTAGGAGATAGAGCGGCTAAATGTATACAGGATACCCTGTTAAAATTAACTCACAGGTAAACAGTTTTTTGCAGGATGTCACACTTACAGCGCATCACATATTTGTGATAAAACGTAAATTGTTGTTTATGAGATTTAATTTTAATTGACAACTTGTATCTTTATTTGATCAATCTGGCAATTTTAGACAGATCACAGAATAAAAACTTTATTTAAGAGAAATGACATATTGGCAGGGAGGACATCCTGATTTTGCTCCCAGCCAGTGTTTTACCACTGCTGGAGATGCCAGCCATTAACTCTAAATGGGTTAATAAATGAGACAAGAGAAGATTGCCGGAGTCTGTGAGGCACTGGCAGGGCTTGAGTGGCCAGAACCCACAGCCATTATTATGGGCCTCTGGAGGCCTAATCCATACTTCTTGGGATAATGTATTATTATCCCTTCTATGTTTACCACTATTTCAGGTAGATTGGAAGGGTCTCTTCTATCTTCAGTTGCCACCCAAGTTTATACTGGTTGCCACACTCTGGTGTGGTTCCAGCCAGAATGTCCACAGTGTCCTGTGGCCTGGCAAAATGAAATGGGTCTGCAGTGGCGCTGGGGTCATGGTGAGTCTATAGATAAATGTGATCCTTTGCATCACCCTAAGCCATCCTAGAGACACTATGACAGGTAGGAACAGCCTTGACAGGGAATGTCAGGCCAGGCCTATATGTCTGTGGGTTGTTGCAGGAGATGGTGGTATTTTTAATTATACAAGGATTTTAAAATCATTATTAGAACCCTACCTTATACTGTTAGAGACAAAGAACTGGCCATTGCAGTTTCTGTTCTTCTGAAGGGAAGAGAGCTCATCTTTAAGAATCTTAGCCTCAGCTGGGTTCCCACAGCTCAGTGGTTAGAGTGCTCGCCCCATGCAGCAGGGTTGGCAGGTTTGAACCCAGCCTGGGCCTGCTAAACAAAACAAAACAAATGAACAAACAAACAAGAATCTTAGATTCATAAAGAGGAATTTTCAGGAATTGAATCAGCTTTAATGGAAGCCAGTCTTGAGAATGCTTTAACATAAAAACAAAAACTGGAGGCCATTAATGGGGACGTGGAAATCTCCAAATCTACTCAGGCATAAAAAGAGACTTGAAAAAAGACTGAAAGAAGAGAAATCAAAGTGGGCTGATAACAAATATGTAATAACAAGAAAGACTCAATATTTAAATGGCAACTGGTGTATCAAAACACTTAAAATTTCAAGTAGCTATACCAAAATCACCTTCATTATACATCAGCAAAGTGAAACACAACTTCAGATAACATTGAAAAGTGCTTTGAATGAAAACTTCAATCTTAAAGGAAGTATTAAGCTCCTTTAATAAAAATAATGAAAAAGAAGAATATATATTAAATAAAATGCAATATTATAATACTCTAAAGTGGTATGGAGTAAGTTCTAAAATCAAAAGTCGAGCTGAATTTCTAGGTTCCTCAAACTGAAAAATCTGCTGTTCGAGAAAATAGCATGATGACAGGAACTTGGAAGTCCACTAAACAAATGAGTCAGAAAATGGAGACATCTTAGAAGTTTTGAAAAAAATGGATTGATATGACCAAGTAAAACTTACTGTGTTAGGCTGAATAATGACCCTCAAATATGTCCACACCATAATCCCCATATCCTGTGAATATGTTAGCTTGCATAGCAAAAAGGACATTGTAGATAGTATTAAATTTGGAATCTTGAGATTATATGTGGGGGGCCCTGTAATCACACAGGTCCTTGTGAGAGGGAAGCAGAAGGATCAGTCAGGAAGTGAAATGATACAATGAAAACAGAGGTTGAAGAGATATAGTCATGAATCAAGGAATGTAGGAAGCCTAGAAGATTTAAAACAGAAGAGAAGAATTTGCCATTTGTGCCTCTAACACACATGTATCCCTGTTAATACATGGATTTTACCCTAAGTTGGACCATGGAGAAGAAAAAATTTCAGAACTGGAGGATAAAGATCTTGAGCTAACCCAGGCAATTAATGAGGAAGAAATCAGAGAAAGAAAGCAGAATATTCATTCAGAGCTTTATGGGACTTCATAAAGTGTTTAAATATACAAAATATAGGTTTTCCTGAAGGGGAAGAAGAACATGTCAAAAGGAAAAGAAGCCCTACTGGAGAATATCATAATTGATAACTTCCCAAGTAGCACAAATATTCTGAACCAATTCTTTTGGAGGGATATGGAACTCCAGGTCATCTCAATACAAATAGACCATCTGCAAGACACCTTGCAATGAGTCTGCCCAAAATAAAGATGAAAGAGAAAATTTTGCAAGCATCCAGGAGTAAGCACCAATTTGACCTACACAGGCAGATCCTCAGCTGAAACTTTCCAACCACAAGAGAATGATCACCTAACTTTAACCTTTTTAAGCAAAACAATTTTCAGCTGAAAATTCTATATCCTGCTATAGCTTCAAAATCAATGAACAAATCAAATCTTTTTACTGATGGCAAACATTGAAGAAATTTGCCACAACAATGCTAGCTATACAGGGAATATTTAGACCTATTCTCTACCCTGAACATTACAATGGACCACCAGCAAATTAAACACCCACAAACTAAAGTACAAAACTTAGCTTCCACAATGGCACAAAGGATAAAAGTAAGTAATGGACTTTCACAAAATAAATGAATAGAACTCCATCACACTTATCAATTCTCTCAAAAAATTCTAATGGCTTGAATTCCCCACTGAAGAGGCACAGGCTGGCCAATTTGATTAAAAAAAAAAAAAGCACAATGCTATCTCCAGGAAACACAAAAGGAGGACTAAGTTGGAAAACAATATTCCAGGCAAATGGAAAACAAAAGAAAGGTGGGATCACAATCCTGTGTTCAGATACAAGTGAATTTAAAGCAACTAAAGAAAGACAAAGATGGTCTCTTCATACTGCTGAAGGCAACCAAAAAATCAAGAGAACATTCCAATTCTAAATATTTATGCACCCAACTTAAATGCTCCCAGATTCATGAAACAGATCTTGATTGGTATGAGTAATATGATATCTTATAACACCATAATAGCTGGGGACTGCTCTGGCAGAACTGTACAGATCCTCTAAATAGAAACTAAACAAAGATACAAGACTTAAACATGACCCTAGTACAAATGGGCTTAATAGACATACACAGAACACATCATCCCAAAGCTAAGGAATACATCCTTCCCAACAGCCCATGGAACATGCTCCAAAATATTGTAGGTCACAAATCAAACCTCACCAAAACCATAATAATTGAAATTATACCTTGTATCTTCTCAGATGACAAGGCAACAAAAGTAGAACTCAACTCCAACAAAAATTTTAATACCCAGATGGATCTGCCCAATGTAGGTAAAATTGGTGCTTACTCCTGGATGCTTGCAAAATTTCCCCTTTGTGAAATTTCACAAAGGCATGGAAATTAAACAACTATATGCTGAATGACAGCTGGGTTAAGGAAGAGATAAAGGAGGAACTTATTAAATTCCTCAAACATAACAACAATGAAGATACGAGTTACCAAAACCAGTGAGATACTGTAAAAACAGTCCTAAGATTATCACATTAAATGCCTACATCTGTAGAACAGAAAGAGAGCACATGAACAATCTAGTGAATCATCTTAAGGAAATAGAAAAGGAAGAGCAATCCAATCTCCAACCAAGCAGAAAAGAACAAAATTAAATCGGAAATAAATGAAATTGAAAACAAAAGAATTATTCAGAAAATGAATGAAACAAAAAGTTAATTCTTTAAAGTGATAAATAAAATCAATAAATCTTTGGCCATATTAACTAGAAGCAGAAAAGTAAAATCCCCAATAAGTTCAATGAGAAAGAAAAACAGAGAAGTAACAATAGATACCACTGAGATACAAGAGATTATCTCTGATTACTAAAAGAAACTCTATACCCAGAAATCTAGAAATGTGGAGGAAATCGACTAATTCCTGGAATTATACTATCTCCCTCGACTTAAACAGGAGGAAATAGATCTCTTGAACAGACCGATATTAAACACTGAGATGGAAGAAACTATAAAAAAGCTTCCAACAACAACAAAAAAAGCCCTGGACTAAATGGCTTCACACCAGAATTCTATCTAACCTTTAAAGATGAGCTTGTACCTATGCTGCAGAACCTATTCCAAAACATTGAGAAGGAAGGAACTTCCCTAACACATTCTATGAAGTAAACATAACTAAAGAATCATCTTTTATGAATAGTCTTCTTAGAACATTTATGGGTGAGAATAGTTTTTTAAAAGTTGAGAAAACAGTAATTAAGCACAACCTGAAGTAGACTCTGCTAGGACATGTTCACTTGATGGGCTAGGATTGAATCTTTATTGAAATTTTTGAGCTTAAGGATAAGATAAAATTAGTTCTTTCTTCAGACTTAACAACGTTCCTTAAATTCCAACTGCATTTACAAGGCGAAACAGTGCTTATATGTGGAAGTTATACTGCAATATATAACTTCGACAATAATGTTATATATAAACTACTAACAATGTCAAGTTGCTCTTTTCATTTCTTGTGTTACAAAAATTAAAATGAGACGTCCACCCCCACAAGTATTTGAAGCAGTTAATATTTTTTTAAGATCAAGCTATAGCTTCAATTGCACTTTTCTCATATTAATGCAAGGACAGGGAATTTTGTATTTCAGAATTTGTTTAATTTTCCAGTTGAGAAGCTGCCACCTAACTTATCAATTTGAAATGGTTACTTCACAATACAATGACATAATAAAAGATAAATACTAGGTAAAGAATCTGATAGGGTTCTATAAATACCTTCTAAGGTATAAACATAAATAATGGAAATAAAATAAAAAATAAAGAATATTAGTATTGATATTAGTATTTGGCTGTACCTCTGTATGTGAAAAGACGTTTCAAAGATGAAATCTGCAATATCTCATTTCAGGTTAGCATTAGCAGATGAGCATTCACAATGCTTTAATGATGAGGAAGACTCATCAAATTCTGATTAATGTTATTAAAATAATTCATAAATTGTACTCAGTTATGATATTTTGTATTGCATCTATAAAAATAGTGAAATTCTATTTCTTTTCCTGTTGTGTAAGTATTTACAGAATATCCTGAATTTTGCTTGCAAAACCTAAAATATTTATTATCTAGTTCTTTACAGAAAAATGTGCTGATCCTTTGTCTAGTTGAAGACAACATTAGTCAGTAGAAATTGTCTCTTCAGCGTTTTTATGACAGTATTCTGCTGATAATCATGAGCAAAATATTTTATGAATCTTATAAAAATATACTAGAGTAGGAATATATGTTATGATACAGTCAATATTGCCGTGTTTGGCACTAGATAGATGGCCACTTAAAATAAAATAATGAAAGTAAACAATATTGCTGGAGATAAAATATTAATTGACATAAAATCTATTATCATTAATATACATTACAATATACTTCTGTGCCATGTAGAAATACTCTGTACAAGTGATTTCTATCTTCTAGCCTACTTTCTTAAAATCAATGTGTGATATGCATTACTCACGTCAGTAGGTTATGTACCACAATGCAGTATCTGTCTATAATCAATCTTTGCCTTGTGACAGTTTCTCATCCTATTTCCTGTAAAGTCGTCTTCAAATTATATTCTTGTAATAAATATAAGAATGCTTTGGAAAGGGAACACCTGCCCAAAATAAAATTATAGATGTTTTATTATGGAAAAGAATCTCTTAATTGCATTCAAAAGTTATTGATAGTAAAAGACTTAATAAGATGACTTATATGATTGCTCTTTCAGCAAAACCATCTATATATCTTAGAGATTAGTGTGTGTGTGTGTGTGTGTGTATATATATATATACATATATCTTAGAATTGGTAGTTGCCTTAGCAATCATTTACTTCTTGCCCTGCCCAAGAGAACAAGAACTTTTTTATTCCCACATCAATTTGCTTCCTTTGTCTCTTTCTAATGTGGAGATTATCACATGACCAAGGTTTCTAAATAAATTTTCAATTTTACAATGTGTATGTTTTCTTATAGAGCTTATTGAACATGAATATAAAATCTGCTGCCAGATGGTGCATACCACAGACTGAAAATTCACTAAGTCTTTGATAACAGACATATATTACTTTCCTACTTGGTCAATTTCACACTTAAAAAATACAGGCGGAGATAATACAGGCGGTGTCTGTGGCTCAAGGAGCAGGGTGCCAGCCCCAGTCAAAACTGCAAAAAAAAAAAAAAAAGAAAGAAAGAAAAAGAAATTGGATAATAACATTTTTTAAAAATAGCTATATAAGGTTAAGAATATACTTATGTTCATCTTAAGTCCTTAAACTTTGAAAATCAATTTTAAATTCCACGTCTTTTACATAGAATGTTATATGCATACAGAAACACTATCAGACAAGTGAGAATCTCAAGGACTCAACTTGCTCTAATATTTATTCATTAAGCTTATATTTACTAAATACCAAGTAAGTGCCCAAAACTCAACTAGATGTTAAATTAACCAAATAGTTATTATATCACCTCATTTTTACTCAATAATGTACTGATTTTATGTTTCCTAAAAATGAAATCCGATGAGTTAATCATTCTTTAAGGAAGTGCCTTAAATATTATAAGTTACTTGTAATGTATAATATGATTTATTTTCCTCAATATAGAGTAATATTCTATAAGAAAATGTCTATATTTATCTTTCCCCAGATTTACTTTTAGTCATCTTTCAAAATAAGCATGTGAAGTTGAATTTTTTCTAAAGACTAATTTCTTGAACAGACATTTGCTTTAAGCTTAGATTTTACAGTGTGTTCTCTTATTCTAAGAAGATGAATATATTTAATATACTTTAAATTGCATCATATTTTATGAGATCTCGAGGGATCCATTCTTATATGAACCAAACATTATCACATAATTATTACTTCAGATCTCTCAAATTATGATGACTAATTAAATATACATATAATACATTTATCAGTAAAAAAATTGCAGTGACTCAATTTCTGTTCCCTTTGAAAGTAGCTGTATGCTTTATAGAAGAAGTTCTAAGAAGGAGTAAGTATCATAGCAACTGCGAGCGATAGCATTAATATTTCATAATGCTATTAAGGCACGTGGTTAACTAGAGAAATGCCAACATTCTCCAAGTAAGTGACTCTTGGTTTCACTAACCAGGTGATGATAAGGCTCCATTTAAGGTGTTAGTTTATCTTTTATGCACATTTTATTTATGGGTAAAAATTTATGTTACTGTTAATTTACAAAAATGTTGTGAAGAGACCTGAAGAGACTTATAAGTAAAGAAGAAATGAATTGGGAAAAAAAAAAGCCCTATAACTCCTTTTCTCACTGAATCCACAAATTGTGCAATAAATTGTATTAATTTTTTTTTGTAGAAGTGACGGTAATTCTTTTTAAAGTGAAAGTGATAGTAATTGATTATGCTGTGTTAAATTAATTGTTGTCAATATATGTCCATTTCCCTTTTTTTCTTATTCTTTTTCTAATAATTCATTCACTTATTTATTTATTTGCTATTTACTTGTCTTTGAAATGTAAAAGCCCCAAACAATGGCTGTATGGGAGGTACACCTAATCACTCAACAAAATATCCCATGCAGTATGCACCTGGCATTTCCTTCTAACCAAAGATAAGTTTAACATCCAGGTCACATTGGGATATGTTTGCCATAGATAATATTGTGATTTTCCTGCAGTTTTGTGGTCATTGAAAGGTACTGCTAGTTTTCCCTCAACATATTCCTGCAGAGATGAGTGGAACAGTATTCTATTTATCTGGAAGTTTTGCTAGGGGGTAACTTATGCAGTAATCTCATTCAACATAAAGCCTGTTGTTAAGCAAGTCTTTGCATTTACAAGTACAAGAACCTTTCATTTTCTGATTGTCTAAAATGTTTGGATGATTCAAACTCTACTTGAGTTGAGCTCATTTTCAATATATTTCTTTTTAGAAATTTATATAAATCAGTGCCTAATGCCAAAGCTTTGTAGAGTATTAATGCACACAATTTAAAAATAATTTTCCATCATTTCCAGACAATTTCCCACAAGTAATAAGCCATTCTGGGAAAACAAAGCAAAATGGAATAGCAACAGAAATATATGAAATGCCTCAATTATACCAGTAACGTGAGGAGCTTTCAAAATTTCTTGCTTCTTGTTTTTCACTAGTGGTCAAGTAAGTCCCTCTCACCATTTGTAAGCTATGTTTTCATTTCCTCCCCCCCACCCCCCGTATGTTTCCTTGCTCCATTTAATAGAAGCCGTATCTGTATTACTTGGGAATGCAATAGATATGTAGAATTTCAGTCCCCATGCTAATTACACTGAATCACAGGTGATTAATATACACTTTAAATTTCGAAGGATTGGGTAGACACCTAAGGAGGCTTGACCTGTCGCCTTAGGTCCTGGGTGAGGTATCTTTAATTTCAAATTAATTTCACCCTGCTGAGATGGTTCTTATTGAAGAGAGTTGCTACAGTGTGAGAAAACTCATACGGCAGTTCAACAACTTTGATGTGTGAGCGTAGATAGAGACCTAATCCATTAGCTCCAATGCATGTGATGATGAAACTCATTAGCTTTGTCAACTCTATATTGTCTACATATGTTTTAATGAGCACAAATAAAATTAATGAAATAACAAAGACTTTTTATTGAAATAAAATATATTCCATTGTGCTAACTTTGAAACCAACATTCACAGTAGTTAACTTGAATATTTCAGTGTCACTCAATGGTAACATCCTATGTCATAAGCATTTTTTTTGCAAATTTAAAATCAAACTTAAGTTAGAGGCAATTTTAAATACTATATGCCATCTAATGGTTTTAGGAAGAAAAGGGGATTGAAACACCCTTAAACCCATGTATACATGTACTACACAAGCACGCAGAAGTCAGAGCTTAAAATAACTGTTCCATCTTCAGTGGATGAAGAGAAGTAGGAACATAGAGCAATTTTCTGCTGTGTATTCAAGTATAAAAAAATCAAGATATTGCCAAAAGACATTATTGTACTTAGCTGTAAACATGCTATTTCCTAAGTATGATGATTCTAATGGATTCCTCTTCCATGGTTTACTTCTTTGCTCTTACCAAGAGAGAGAGTCCAAAGAAGAGTCATTTTAGTAGAATTTGATTAATAACCCCCACTTCTTTGCAAAACTGGAATTATAAGAGCATAGATGGATATTAAACAATAAAAATAAAGCCTTGATATGGTTTATGCAAGAGGCTCTTAACTGAATTATTTGGGCAAGAAAGTCTATGGAAAAAAACAGGATAAAAACCAAAGTCCTCTAATGCATGATGTCTTATAAAGAGAATGAAATCAGTAATATCCTAAGATGTTCATGTAGAATGTTGTATAGAATTATATGAAAAGAGGGAGCAAAGGAAATTTAGAAACTGAGCAAAGCAAATTCTTGCTTTAATAATTTGTTATAAGTAACTGGTTTTTAATAATGAAAAGATAATTAAGCAGAGGCATTTTGTATCATCTTGCTATTCATTAGCATTTCAAGTCATGGTTGAACTACTTCTCCATGATTCTCTTCTCTACCAGTAAAATTACATGTATAGGGCAGAATTCCATTGACTTGGTTAAGCTCTGGATTAATCTGCCTTGTATGGAGGTTCTCTGCAGAGGTGCAAAGGGACTTCCTTGACCATCAATGAATTTAAGTAAGAGACACATGTATACATCTGCTCTATGTCCAGACATGGACAATCAAAAAGACTATGTCCAAAGCTTCATATTTGTTTTATAAATTGCTAGTGTTGATATTGAATGACATTTTGAGTTGAATAAATTGCTTTTTCTGTAAAATTTAGTTTAAAATGAACTACAAAATCATGGGAAAAGAAAGGCCTTTCTAAATTTTGTTTTATTTCAAAATATTAATTAAGGGAGTACAAGTGTTTTTATTACATATGTATCTTGTACAATGCTTACGTCAGGACTTTTGGTCTATCCATCACCTGAATAGTGTTCCTTGTACCCAACAGATAAGTTTTTATCCCACACCCACCATTCTCCCACCCTCCCTCATTCATAGATTTTTGTGTTCTTTATATCACTTTGTGCCCATGTGTACCCATCTATTAGCTCCCACTTATTAGTGAGACTGTATGATGTTTGGTTTTTCCATTTCAGAGATACTTAACTTAGGCTAATGGACACCAGTTCCCACTATGTGGCTGCAAATGACATTATTTCATTCCTTCTTATGGCTGAGTAGTAAGTACTCCATGGTGTCTATGTACAGTATACAGTGTATGTTATAGTTCATAATGACAAAGGTAATACCATATATCTCATTTTCCTTATCTACTCATGAACTGAAGGGATCTTAGGTTGATTCCACATCTTTCTGATTGTGAATTGTTCTGCAATAAGCTTTTGAGTGCAGGTGTCTTTTTCGTAAAATGGCTTCATTTCCTTGGGGTAGATTCTTAGCAGCGGGGTTGCTAGATTGACTAGTAGGTCTACATTTATTTCTCTGAGGGACCTCCACACTGTTTTTCATAGAAGTTGTACTAATTTTCAGTCCCACCAACAGTGTATAAGCATCCCATTCTCCCTTCATGCACACTAGAATCTAGTATTTTAAAAACTAATTAGTTTACTTATTAATTGCTTTTTATAATTCAAGTAATCTACTAAACGTTTTGAATCCAACAGTTCACATAATGTTTACAAGAATTTTTTTTGATTTGCTCCTATTTTTTTCAATTTCTAAAATTATTGTAAACTGCATATAACATAAATTTTTCCATTTTTCCTTTGTTAAGCATTCAGCTCAGCGATATTAAGTACAGTCATGTTGCTGTGCAGCCATCACCATGATCCGTTTCTACAACTCTTCTCACTTGCAAAACTGAAACTCCACACTAATTAAATAACAACTACCCACTCACCCCTAGCCCAGTTCATGGTAATTATTATTCTACTTTCCATCTCTGTAATTTTGAGCACACTTAGTACCTGAGATAAATAGAATCATACAGCAGTTGCCTTTTTGGATTGGCTGCTTCTCTTAGGAAATCCTCCACAATGTTGTGATGGGTATTGCATTTCCCAAAATATTTGTATCTACTCAAAGGAAAGGTAACTCAAAAGGAGAGGGGACTTGGAGGCACTTGGATTGCATATATATACCTAGGAAACCTAACTGCGATGTACTGCTTTTGAATTATACCAGGGATAATCACTGGCGACATCGAAAATATAATTCCCACAATTGAAATTATTTGATGTCTAAACTTCTTTATGTAGAAGATGTTTTTCTGTGAAGTCAAATATATTCCACTGGAATGTGCACATTATTAGATCTGATTCTAGCAATTGTGTTATAGACTCCTCCACACCTATGCAACTCTCACACATTTTACTGTTATGATGTTTCTAACTCTTCATAAAAATCCACTTGAGCATGAGAAAACAGATTGAATATAGTATTATTCCATGTAAAATCATGAAGTGATCCCATAACTATTGTCCCTGGATGGCTTGTGACCTCTCCGGCACCATGCCTCGGAACTGTAACAGCCCCAGAATGCACTGGGAGCCTTTTATCTCATTCAAAGTGCATAAAAGAAAGGGATGGTGACATTTATAGGCAGTGAAAACACATCAGAGAAATACACTGGATTCTGGAAAGCTCTGTGACAGGTGACCAGCATAAACCTTTGGTTTTGTTACTGACTTGAAACAGGCAGTAACATATAGCATTCTTATTACACATATTATTCTGGCCAGAATATAACTTCTGTAAACTTTCTTGGCTCTATTCATTTACTTAATTCAAAATCATATTATTGTCTTCTATCCCTCAAACTTCCTCTTTCTTTCCGTCAGGAAAAGAATCCTTGTTTTCCTGCGGAACAATCTCTTTGGAAATATGTGCTGTTTTAATCTGCCACGGTGGTTACAACAAAATACCGCATGCTGAGTGACTTGAATAACCAAAATGTATCTTCTCATTGTTTTGGAGGTCAGAAGTCCAGCCTCAAGGTGTGGTAAGGATGAGGGCCTCTTCCTGGCTCACACACGCTGACTGCCTTCTCAGTGTCCTCACATGGCCTTTCCTCTATATGCTCCTGGCTGGGGTGGTGGAGAAGGGAGGGGAAGAGAGCTCTGGGTGTCTCTTCCAGTTTTTATAAGGAGGTCTGTTCTATCTGAGCAAAGTCTCAGTCTATGACCTCATTAACCTTAACTGTCTTCACAAAGGCCTTATATCAAAATGCATTACAGTCCCTCTGGGTGTTGTGGCCTCAATATATGAATTTGGCTGGAGGAACACTGTCCACCCTAAAACTTGGTTTCTATTGAATTCTTTGTTTTAATGCTTGTCTTCATTATTTTATGAAGACGTTTTCATAGAAGCGTAAATACACTTTCTGAAGAATTAACCTGTTCCTTTGCATGACAATCTGTTTTCATGAAAATGTGTGTCTCTTTCTCTTCTTTGGTATAACTATATCCAGAAAGACCCTTGAATATTTACCCATTGGTTTAGGAACCCTCTGAGAGTCAAAACGCAGCTCTCTGAGTTTCTGAATTGAACCACATTGCTCTCTAATGTTTCAGATTTAAAATCAGTAAAATAGCAAAAAAAAAAAAAAAAAGTATCATTTATTTTCCTCACATGGAAAGTGGCTTGACAAAGAGCATATTTTGGTGACGTGACTGGAGTGCTTTGGCAATATAGCGAATACTGAGATAGGCAAACTGTTAAAGAAAAGGAAAATACATACTATAAAGGTTACAAAAAAGGAAAAAATAAGTAAAGAAATCTGAATGTGTGGGCTAACTAATTAGCTGCAAACACTGCAACAGCTCATTGGGCAATTTTATAATCAGATTAGCTCAAGGGATGAATATGATCAAATTTATAACAGTTTGTTTTCTTTGAATGCAGCTGTATACAATGCCCCAGGAGATTCTAGAAGCAATGAAACTACAGTGACTTTTTTGATTAATAACATACAATCCTAAAAACCCATGAATAAAAAGGCACACTGTTATGCCTTGAAGCCTCATAGATTGTACGGAGCCCCTTCTGGAGAAAAAGTGAAGTAGCTGAAAATCTCCTGTGAATGTCCATCTTAAGTGTGTTCCTAAGTTTTGTGGATTTTTTTTTTCCCTGTATCTAAATTCATAGGGTTAAACTACGTTGTGAGTGCTGTTATTGTAATTTCTCCCCCAGTGATTTTATAGCTAACAAGGGAACATTGGCAACCACTGATTCCTATTGGAAAATAATCTATTTAAATATACTTCAGTTGAACCCTTTTCATAACGCTTCACTTCATTGTTTTATTATGGGGAAATTTGCATGAAGGCAGAATTGCAGCTTCCAGATAATTCACTTGTCTCTATATTTATTCTTCCCTGGAAGTGATAAGCATCTGTTGATAGCAGCCCAGATGGGTGTTAGGGAAGCAATTATGATTAAAGACATGATGGGAATTCAGAGAACTATCGGACATCTGCAAACATCAAGGAGTCCTGTCTAATTCCACACTTGTGATATGCCTTCTTTCTTGGGGTTGTCTATCCCTCAGTAATTGCTGGGTTATTAAATACATGTACTCCACCAAGTCTTTGTGTGGCACACAGGCATGGTCTGATTCGGCTATTTTAACATTGTTTGATAAGATGTATTTTGATAAAACACAAAATGACTTTTAGATACTTGAATACATACTATCTATAATCTCTTTTCAACCAAAGGAAATTTACATTAAGCAATATAACAACCAGATGAAGAAACATGGTTTTGATCAGCAGTATCTGCGTGTGTAATAAATACAAACACACTTCTGATCTAACTTTTCTTTCTAAAGCCAAATGTGAGTCATTTAAAGAGAAGAGCAAAGCCTGTGGCATCTAAAATGTAAGTAATCTTTAAAAAATTACACTGATCTCCGTTCCTTTCCATAGTTTTGACAGGTAGGGAATAAATGGTTTCTAAAATAAAGTGAAACTGAGTAAAACATAGCTCTTTGGAGCCTAGGTGGCCTTATTCTATGGTGTTTCATTCTATGAAAAGTTGATGAAATTGTAATTCATTGACACAAAGTGGTGTGGGTAATGAACTGGACCATTTTTCTAGGTCTAGTATCTTTTGGAGAATGACAACTAAAAGACCAAACAGGGTGTTGAGATCCATGATAGCTAAAGAATTAATTTATAGATTGGTAGATTATAAAATAAATATTAACATAATACCCAATCAAGGATATTCAAAAGGACATAGGACGGAGCATGGTAATAGCTGAGGGAAGGAGTTTGATCTTTTAGGAGTAATGTAGCTCCTAAATTACTTTCATGGCTAGAAAAACCTCAGTGCCACAACTCCAATTCGGAGGAATGCTAGATTATTAGCAAAGCATTGCACCCCTAGTAATCACTATTAGTCATAAGTAGCATATAAAATAACATAAATTCTGTTTTAGGAAAAATTAAATGTTCCCACAAATGAGAATAAGTGGAATATTTAATGAATGTTTGAAATATCAAAGTGAGATTTAAAAGTTCAGTCAAGACTGAAAAGAAGAATCAACCATATTCTTCCTTCTCAGCAGGGAATAAAGGATTAAATGAGCAAACAGTTTGTGAATAGTACATGAAGTTTCCAGCAGTGCAGATAAGGATAGTAAGTTTGAAAGCAAAGAGATCTGGAAATACAATTGAAACAGCACTTGGTATGAGGGCTATTTTTAGTTTAGGAAAGATCTCTTAAGACTCTTAATTTTAATTATATCCCAAATTTTGACATTGGTATCAATTATCGATGTATATTTCTGATAAATATACAGGGTGGCCATAAAGTTCATGTGCAATTTAAAATAATTGTCCCCAAAACAAAAATAGTACTGCCAAATTTCTGGATACCCCTGCTCTTAAGAGATAGGGCTATGACTCCTCTTTTTGAATCTGGATATAAAACTATTTTAAACAATACAGTAGAAATGATACCACTTGATTTATGACACTGAGTCATTAAAGGGCATGTAATTTCCAACTTGTTCACTGGAACAATTACTTACAGAGCCCTGAGCCATCACGTAAAAAGTCCCACAACCTAGAAGCCATGATGCCGTTGAGAAGTCTAAGCCACGCGGACAGGGCACATATAGTCGCTCTGACACAGCTGTTCTTCAAATTACCCTAGTCCAGGTAGCAGAACAAGGCTTCACATGATTCCACCCCCCCATCTGTAAATTCATCCTGGCCTTCAATTTTCTGAAATTAGGCTCCAGATACCACAAAACAGAAACCAGCAATGCCTTTGGTTTCCATCTGAATTTCCACACTTCAAGATCCATAAACCTAGTGAAATGATTCATTTAAGCCATAACTGCATTTTTTGATTTGTTTGTTATACAGGAACTGCTTAAGTGAAACAATTCAAAATTGGAAAAAAAAAAAAAAAAGGAAAGGAAATAAGGGGAAGAAGAGGAGAAAGGTAAGGAGGGGGGAAGGGAAAGGGGTGGAGGGGCAGAAGCCTGAGTCCTGGGTATGTTCTGGCTCCCATTGTCCTTTGTAGCCTTCTCTCTCACAGCTCTTCTTTCCATACAGGGCCAGATCTCTTTGCTTTCCAACCTTACTATCCTTACCTACACTGTGGGAAACTTTCCCCATTTTCTTCACCTTCTTTCCTTTCTGAAGACCTATTCAGGTACTGTCCATAAACTACTTGCTCCTTTAATCCTTTATTACCTTCTGAGAAGGAAGAATATGGTTGATTCTTCTTTGGGTCTTGACTGAACTTTTAAATCTCACTTTGATATTTCAGCCAGAAAAATGTCAACTCCACAAGGTAAGCTTCATTTTTTCCTAGCTCATAAATATTACCAAAATAGAAATTTGAGAAGTTCATTGACCTGCTGTACTTCTTACTACTAATAAATGGCAAAAACCAGATTTTAATTCAAGTCCAAGTTTTGCTAGTGTTTTTTTTTTTTTTCTCCTGAATGTGGTAAAATCTGAAGAAGGAGTTGCATTGTAAAAGAACTTGTGAGGTTAAAATTGATAGGACTTTGAAACAAGTGGATGTAGAGGCTGTCATGGAGAGGCGCAGTTGAAGAACAATCTTTGTTTCCAGTCTTATATAGTAGCAGTGTTGATACAGGGTTCCCCCGCCCAGGGTTCAACAGAGATCCTCCGTTTTCTAGGCCTGGGTGAGCTCAGAAATCAGTCTCATACAGACTCTGTCTCTAGGCACAAACAGGCTTGTAAAAACCAGCCTGACTGGTATCTCATCTGAGCTGCCTCTCCAGAAGAGAACACACCCTAAATGAGAGGCTGCCCCTCCTGGAGCAGAGAACACACCCATGAGGGGTCACATTCCTGTACAAGGGCAGTTTTTAAATTAACTTCTGTCCCCAATTCCCTGGAACCAGGTGCTTGTGACAATCCATCTCCCCAATATCCCCTGCCCACAGGATAGGAACAGCAGTATATAAATCCCCGGACAGAAGGCCCAACTGGGCTACCCACTCGCATCCCCCCCTCTGCTGTCAGAAGTTCTGTCCCCCTCTTTCACTTATCTATTAGTAAAATCTGTCCTTTTGCTTATTTGTGTGATCCATGTGTTGTTTGAAAATTCGAGACCAAGGACCAGGCAAAGAGAGATTCTAGTGACAGTGTCTCTCAAAATTAAATAAGATAGAAAGAAGAACATATATTTGTTGACAGGAGAGAAGGAAGAAAAAGGAATGGTGACTGGTGGCTTCCAGCTCAAAATGAAATTTTATTAAGAATTTCAAGGCAGAAATAGCAGAATATTAAACCAAGCACGGCTCCTGTGTGCTGCCAGAGTGCATTCCAGTTGAATGTGGGTGAGAATTCCAGATCTCCCTTTTACCACCTGTGTTAACTTGACCAAGCTTCTTAACCTTTCTGCTTCTTAACCTATCTGTAACTTGAGAATAATGTCCTACCTGCCAGGTGATGTTCTGAGCTCCTTGTTCACTCATGTATGTAAAGTGTCTAGCTCAGCGCCTGGTTCATAACACTAAGTGTTTATGACCTTTTCACTTTGTGGCCCTTACCCCTCCCTCTGGATATGTATTTCCTAGTCTCAGACATAGTTCTGTCAGTGTTAGATCACTCTGTTAGAAGAGTTCTTAGATCATCTTATCAGGGAATTTCTGAGTACTGTTTAGAGACCCCTCTACAAAATTATTCTTTTTGACTCACAAAATTTACATTTTAAGTCAATCTTGTGAACCTCTATAAAACTTACAAAAGTATAGAGTTCCTTTTCTCTCAGTGTAGAGATTCTTAAGATATCTATATTTTGTTGTTGTTTGCGGATTCCTTAAAGAGTGTAGAGAAAGTGAAGGAGCATTCTACAGCTAGAAGGACATACACAGGAAACAGAATTACAGTCTCCCGCTGGTCCCAAACTCCTTTGTCCTCTGAAGTTCATCATAGACCCCAGATTGAGGACTCCATAGAAATCCAAAGATCTATTTATTTATATAGAAAACTCAGATTTTAACTTGCAATTTATGAATTCCAAGTGGTTGTGAAGCTTGACAGATCATCCTTTACCATTGCTAATGTCATGAAGGGAAGACTTTGAATCCATTTGATTTCACAGGCCATGTGTGAATATTGATTTCAGCCCTGTCACATCGCCTTTCTGCTCACTGAGTGAAAAGACTATTCTGCCTGCATTTAAAGGCAAGGCTATCTATCTCAGTGATAGATACTGAAAACAAGCCACATGGGATCCAGCCGTCTCAAACCACATCAGAGCTTGCTCCTATATGTGTCCAAAAGATTAGTTAAGATACTATTGACATTTCCACATATGGTGATGATCCCCTTGTTTCTAAAGAGTTGAAATGGAAGTTTTCGAGTAATGGAAGTTACTTGAAGTTTCTGAATCTTTTTCAAAAGGCAGATGATTCTGAAAGCTACATGATTTTGACACTTTATAGGTAAATCTTTAAATGCTTAAATCTTAGTGACCATACATTGTATGTAAACATAAAATGTGTTAAATGCTTATATTCTAATAAAGCAAACATACAATGTCTTGTTTCTTTCTGTTATATTATATATCAGCCCTACTCAGATTTTCATTCCCTTAACAAGTTTATGAAGTATCTTTTTCGAGTTGGCTCACGTTCGGATTGCCTATAACAGACTTTCCCGCTAACTATAATGCATAATCCCTTTCACTTACATGTTTGGAAGTAATCCCTATAGCATAGACACCATTACCTAATCCAGGCTGAATGTACCCCTTCTTAAAATGTCTAAAAACTCACGAAAGATATAATAAAAAAGAAAAGGTTTTTAAGATGTTATGTCGATGATCTAAATCATTTTCAATAATGAGTAGTAGTTGTCTTCAAAGACGTATTGTTTGGGATGTTACACTTTTAAACACCTTAAAAATAGACTGGGTAGCTCATGATTTTGTACTATTTTATAATTTTAATTACTAATATGTAAAAACAACACCTAAGATCTGCCTTCTGCCTCTTCAATTTTGGAAATTATTAAACTTTTCTAGAGATGAACGTTTAATTGAAAAACAAATCAGTTCTACTGAAAACTGTGCCTATAAACTCAAAAAAGTTATAGATATAGATATAATACTTAATTCCCTGATGCCATGAGTCCGAGGTTATAAGTTTTAAACAAATGCTTTACATCACATGGGAAAATAATTCTCTTTTTACTTTTTTGATAAACATCTGTTTGACATTTTTAAGCTCACTAATTTAGAAATGGAACTATTATTGTACATCAGAATTAAGTATATATATTCGGTCCTCGGTATCCATGGGTTCCACTTTAATAGATTAAACCAACCAAAAATTGAAAATACTTAAAAAACAATTCTATAAAGTTGCAAAAGCAAAACTTGAATTTGATGTGCATCAAATACTACATTGAATTCATGGAAATGAAGTTTGTATAGGCCTATGTTAGTTTTATACCTAATGTACAGATTATTTAAAGTATATAGAAGAACGCACTTAGGTTATATGCAAAGTTATGCCATACACATATATAAGAGCATTGAGCTATAAATTCTTGTATCCGTGGTGTGTCCTGGAACCCATTCCCTACAGATACTGATAGAAGACTGTATACCATTGAATTACAAAATTAAATGAAAATTAAAACAGTGCTTTTTACATGTTTATTTTCTTCTCTAGAAAGATAAACTTCAAAATTATTTGATGTTTGAAACTTCATTCCGCTTAAATACTTGAGACATTATATCTTTGCCTTAACAATAATAGTTCATGTATATTGAAAAAATACTATATGCTTATTATTGGTTAAACATATTATATATATAGTCTCATGTAATCCTTAAAATGACACTATGAGGGAAGTGAAGTTGTCATTTTACAGATGAAGAAGGTGAGATTTATAGAGCATAAGTACTTCACACCACTGGCAGGATGCAGATTTGAGTTGCAACCCTCCTGAGTCCAAGTTTTGAGCTCTTCCCCATATATACATTATAACAATCATGGTCTCAAATGTTTTCCCTAGCCCTACAACTTGTGAAATGTTGCACAACATTTAAAACATTGGCATTTTCCTAAATAAAGGAAGTTTACCATTGTAGTTACAAGCATGGCAGTATGGACTGTGGAACAAGACTGCCTGGGTTTGGTTCTCGATCCCACCACCCAGTTATCTAAGTTACTTAAACTGTCAGTTTCTGCATCTTCAAAATCAGCATACTAATAATGCTAATTTTGTAGATTTATTATGGGTATGCAATGACACCTGTCCAACAATACATGAAAGTCAATAAAATGAGTCTTAGCTCATATGTATTTAATACACGTTAACGTAACTACTATTGTCAACTTATCTTAGCTTCACATAATGTCATGGTTCTCTGTAAAAAATAGAATTTTTTTGTCAAAGAAAAAGCATGCTTTTTTTCTCTTCTATAATGCAACTGGTTCTTGATATATAAAACTAAATATTTGGGTTGTCTTCCACATCATTCTCCAAGGCAATTAACTATAGGTATTTCCTGGAAATGAACATTTCATATTGAAAAATATCCTATGAAAACCCCAGCTAAAGTCTGGTATATGAAAATTAAAAAAGGGAAAAAAAAACTCTAAAGAATAGAATAAAGCCCTGGAAGCTGGACATTTATATTACCTCTAAAAGTAAAAATAATGATGCCTCCTGCGCAGATTCACTGCCAACACCTTTTCCTTTAAACTGGGCGTACCAAGCTGTTTACCATATGGGTGTTATTTAGCCATTTCCATTGCTCAAGACTGAACTGAATGGCACCCACACACACACAAATGTCTACACATTTTGTAACTTGAAAAATTGAATAATGCTCATTACTATCCTGGATCAAAGACAAATGCTTTACCTTTTCCTTTCACTCAATATTCCAGCTAGCAACATTAACCAACAAACTTTTTCTTAAGACTGTCTTAAACTACTCATAGTCTTTGATAATATTTTAAGTTAATAATTTCTGCTTGCTTTGTTACTTGCCTTTTTACAAAACACCGAGGTAAATGATTAGCAATGTGATCTAAATCCAATTTCCTAAAGAATGAAATTTATCACAATGTATGATTACACTATTAAGCTATACCCTCCTGTAGAGTAGACACACTACCTTATCAATATGGAGGTCTTAGATATATGTTTACTGAACAGAACCCTAAACTTCCAATGGGCTCATGATAGACCTATATAAAAAGGTATTGAGAAATAAGTAGTAGAAAAAGTGGTTATTCCAAATGTATTAACTTTAATTTGAAAGGAGTCAGAAAGTGTCAACATCATTTGCTAAAGTTTTATCTTGAGTCTGTTAAAAATATGTCTTTTTTGAAAGAAACGTAGACTTTTGACTTTGAAAGGACCACAGAAGGCATATAATTCACAGTCACTTCCAAGGCCAAAATGTTATCTTCTCTGCTGTTGTTTGCATTTCTGTAAAATAAAATAATTGAACAAAAAATCTCTGAGTCCCTTCTAATTTCCAGGTTTCCACATTTTTCCCCTAACAGCAGGATACTTATACTTTTGTGATAGCCTGAGGCAAAGTTCACATTTTGACAATATTCTTGCATCCTTATATTATGTATCTGTAGCTCACTGATTCATTTTCTATCTATATCCCAAGAAATGCTAGATTTATTCTGTGTCCCAGAGCCTTTTGTAGTTTATATATCTTCAGGTTTGCTCATATAGCCTTTCCTCACATTCTCTTCTCTTCTGAGTTAAGTAGAAATAAATAAAAATGTAACACATCTATTTTAATGACAACACATGGATTGTATTGAGTGAAATATTGAATTTCAGATGTTAAAGGTTTCATCAGAGCTATGTTTTGGCCAAGAAAACAGAAGTCACCTATTCCTTTACTCAAATACCTCATTTTCTTCAAACACACACTCCACACGCCTTCAGAATAAGTATTCAAAAACAGACAACTGACCAATCGTCCTCCGTTTGTATTCTCTTTACTTATTATACCTCTTCAAAGGTTTTGGATAAAATCCAAAGCTTCTAGTATTTTACAGGGGAGCTCATCACCCGGCTTCAGCTTGCTGCATTCTCTGCTTCCTACCTTATAGTTTTTGGTTAAGAACAGAATTGCCTCTGACTCTTAAGCCAGAAGTTGCTGACTGTCATTAACTGGTTCAAGCTCCTACTTCTTCACCAGACTAACTTAGATTCATCAGTTAAGCAACAACCAAAGCATTGCCACTCTAGAAGCCTGCTCTTGCTTCCTTACTTACTGCCTCTAGGTGAGATTCGGGTCCCTGTTACGGCCCCACATGATCTGGGGCAAATATCATACAGATAACTACATTTACCATAATGATTTACAAACCATGCTTCTAACAGGCCCTCTCCACCTGATTCTGAGTTACTGAAGAGTAAGAGCTCTACTTCACTTATCTCTCTATCCCATGCTCAGCACAAGGGTTGGCATATAGCAAGCTGTTGATATGTACACAATGAACACATGAGTAAGTGTATAGTGAATAGGGCAAATGGCTAGTATGTAATAGATTATTTGATCAATTTTTGTAAGAAATAACATTGATCTGTGCAGAATCTATAATAAGGACATTAAAACAATAAAAAATAGGCACCTATTTATACTGCCAGCTAATTTGACACTTAACTTGAAGAAACATTGTGACACATGGCGGATGTTTATCACAGTCCTGTAGAATGTTCCATTTTCAAAGAGCATCACAAGGGATGCAACGTGGAAGTGGGAGGAAAGCTGCACATCCTTGAAGCCCCCTCCTGGGTTCTGTTGTTGGAAGGGGGTGGAAGACGAAGAGAAACTGTATAGATGTCTGTGCACACTTGCCAGGGGAGCTGTGCTCGCCCCTCTTTAGTCCTGCCAAAGTGGAGGTGGTGCAAGGAGCATGGTCTGCAAAACAGCAGATGAGATTGGCTTGGTCCCCATGGAAACCAGATCTCCCATTGAGAAGTAAACATATTTGGTACTTTTGTAATCATAACCCATCAAAAAGTAAAAAAAAAAAAAAAAAAAGAAAGAAATAAAAAAAAGAAAATCTATTTTTATTGGCTTTGTATTGTCTTAAGAGAATTATTCTAAGCCAAATTCAGTGGAATATACTTCCAATGCTGCCACAAGCTTTATCAAGCTATGCTTCACTTGAACCACCGCACGAGAGATTGAAAAATCTCCTCAGTTAGCGTCATGGGTTAGTACTCTTTAGAAGTCTAGGACAGTGATGATATTCTACCATTTGAGTATAAATGAAACATGGCAAAATGACCAACATAACCAAAGGATATAATTGTTCACTCTGGATCTCCAACTGGAGGCAAGGACGTCTTTTGTTACAATAAGAACAATGCTAATTGAAATTCTATAAAAAGGTTCCTGAGTACAGCCCCTGGGATGCGATCTCAGTGAATCTTTAGAATGCATATTATAGTTTCAAATAAACTGGAAAAGATGGCCTTTCATTCTCAGATATTGATTAAGCAATTTTTAAGATCTGTTAGGAAACTATTCAATCCTGTCTCTTGATATTCAAATTCTGTATATTGCATTTTCATCTATACAAGTAAAATAACCCTGTACCTATGGTCATTAGAACTGGAGGATTTGACAGGTAGAAAAACAAAATGGGTAGCAATACATATCTAACATCTAAAAAATTCTACCCAGAGTCCTGCAGTAATGAAAATTTTATCATTTCTTGCATGTAGAAGTAGATTGAGTTCCCCTATACACTGTGTTTCTTAGAAAATTAAAATGTGCCTCAATGATTATGTATTCATGAGGATAAAGCACTGGGATATTAAATGAAAAGTCAGTTCATTAAGTAGGCATTAGGTTCCGAGAGACATTAAACATTTAGATACTTCTAAATAATGGGATATTTATGGACAAATAATTGAGATGATTCCCCCATGTTAATATACATATTTTGTATGCCTAGGTCAAAAGCAAAGTAACAATACCACTTCCAAAAATATGACTTCACTCCTTTTAATATATTTCCATGTGAAACCCTCAAAATTATTCCATCTAAAGTTTAGCAGATTTTTCTAATTGATCCAGTCTTATATAAGATTGTTCTTTCAACATCATTTGCAGAATGAGCATTCATCTGTTTCTAATAGTTCATAAACATCATAATTCTTGCTGCTATTTATTAGGTTTGGATTCATTTTTAAAGGGATGTATTCCAATAAGCTATGTTGTTGTCATGACTGATAGTGATATCATAGAAAATTTTCTAATACTCTTGTTACAAATGTCAATAGCATTTTGACATAAAGTTTCAAAGTTCTTGCAAATATCTTATCAAACTTTAAAAAAAAATAAGATTAAAAAAAAAAAGCAAGATTGAAAAAGTAACCATCTCAGGGACAAGCCCTTTTCATGTGTACATGCTGTTCTGGAACAGAGTATTTCAAATGTGGCCTATGCAACCTGAGACAAAGGAAAAACCTCAGCTGCAGTGGCTTCTGATCTTGCTCATTACTAGGACTGCAGGGAACAAGAATAGGAGGGATTTCTTCAAGCCAATTTGCCCATGTTCTTTACAATGACTGTGAATACAGTGCCCTGCTCCAGGGCCTGTCTCCCTCTGAAAGCTTCGGTCCATCACTGGTTCCAATGCTCTTCTCTCTTACAACACTCCTTCACCTTACTTCTTTTGCACATTCTACCCTCTTTAGAAAACACTTCTTTCATTGAAAATGGGCATAATAATATTAATACACAAATGCCGATATCATAGAGCCACAATGTAATAATCTATGCAACTCAAAGACCATTCCAGCTGAGGAATACCCCTACAAGCCTACAATTAATATCAAGTACCAGTTTCCTACCACGTATTAGAGCACACCTTATGATGAGAAATTTGTTCCTTCCTCTGAAGCTAATTTTATCTTGAGATAGAGTTGATGTTTAGAAAGTCTTTCTTCTTCTGACTTCAACCTATCGGTTCAAGTTTTGCTTTCTGAAGAAACATGGAAAAAAGCTCATTTTTCTATTATTACATTTTTACATACTAGAACCACAAATAGCTGCCCCACGATTTCACCTATGATACATTGCTCATTTTATGGGTGTTTTCTATTTTGGACCAAAAAAGTAGTTTCCAAATTGAGGTCAGAACCAAAAGTGGTTTCCCAAATGGCTGAAACTTGGCCGTCCGGAGTCTCGGAATCTAATTTGATGAAGCACACTGCTGATTGAAACAGTTTATGGATTTGCTTCATACTGAATGATCTCTTTGGCACTGTCTTGCCACTGTCCACTATCAACTATCATACTGATTGGTGTCCAGTGAGAAAATAAAAACCACACCAGGTATTCTAACAGAGACAATTTAATAGAAGAATTAGAAACAAGCAAAGGCTGATAAAAGTGTAATAGTCATTAACTGCAGGAAGTGGCTACCACCTACCTGAATGAAGAAACAGGAGAGGTTGAAATTATTAAAACCTAGGGCCTTGGTTTTCATAGCAATGGCCTCTGAGCTGGTGGTAAATCTTAGCTCAGGGAAGTGATTGAAAATTTAGACCTCTGAGGAGGTAGGCATTAGCTCACTGGCTTTGGTGTTTCTGAACAGCACGAAGAGGCTGGTTCCATTAGTACTAGAGAAACTGCACATGTCCAATAGTTGCTACTCTTGGAACAAACCATCACTGCTGGATGAGACAATGAAGCTGGAGAGACCCTGATGGTAACAGAAAGTCTATAGAAACAAAGAGGAAACCACAAATCCTTTTTCTTTTTCCCCTTTACTATCTTCTCAGCCTTCCTTCAGCATCCCAACTCATACAGTCTAACAGGGATACAGTTGCCAAACCAGAAATGTGGTTTGCAGAGCCCCAGCCCAAGCTTTATGAAGAACAATGTTGGGGGTGGGTGTTGAAACTAAGAGACAAACTAAGAGGCTTAATGCCCGTAGCTCAGTGGTTAGGGTACTGGCCACATGCGCTGGGGCTGGAGGGTTCAAACCTGGCAGGGCCTGCTAAACGACAATGACAACAACAACAACAAATAGTTGGGCATTGTGGAGGACGCCTGTAGTCCCAGCTACTTGGGAGGAAAATTGTCCTCAGGGGCAGGAAATACATTTATATCTATCCCATTATATGAAATAGTGTTTGATGTACAGCTCTACTGATGTTGAACAAATGCATAGTTAATGTATAATGGTCTTATATTTATCCACGGTGAATATTCTGATAGATATGTCAATTATTCTGTTTTTCATAGTTTTAATTTCCCCTGCCCCCAGAAATAATGCTCAGTCTGTTAATTACCATTCACAGTTTTTGAATCATCTGAAAATTTGATGTCACATATTATTATAAATGTTATAATACATGTTGCAAAAAAGTCTTTATCTAATTTTAAAAGACATGAAGAACACCTGGAGAGCCAGTTAAATAACAGTTCCTGGACCCTACTCCAGAGATTCTGATTCAATGGACTTTAATTGGAACCTGAGAACTTTTGAGTCTAACAAACTCACAGGTGTGCTGAAGCAGGGACCGTTCTATTTTAGTTACATTGCTTTAATAAAAAGTCAGAATGTTGCAGTCTTTAAAAAAAAAAAAAAACTTCATACTTTAATGCAACCAGATGTTTATTAGGCACGTAGTATATATAAGTCACCCTGTTGCAGATTGTAAGAAATCTAGCATGATTAAGATAGGGTCTCTCTTCCAAAGGAGTTTTAAATTTAAAAGCAGGATAACACTTGCAAGGATTACATAATCAAAACAGTAAATAAAGTTCTTCAGGACACATAAAAGAATAAAAATAATCGGAACTAGTGGCTCTTTTATTTTAAATATTACAGTTGACTCTGGAAAGTTGATTATAAATCGCGTTTTATGTGGGTTTTTTGTTCTTAATGAATGGATAATGTGATTAGAATCTTCAGAACATTAGACACTTGCTTTCAAGAGTGCCTGGACGCCATGTTTTCATGGCTGCAGACAATACTAAGGGTAGCCAGATAATTTTTTCAAAAAGAGGATCCAGTGGTATAATAAAGATGAAAGAGATCAAACCAATTCCTCTGTAGTCAAGTACTGGGGTTGGGAGTGGTGCGGGGGATATCAGCTTACCACCAATACACAGGTCCACAGCTGTGAGTTCTCTCTCTCTAGATTCAAATTTGTATCCCTTAACTTTTAGTTGAGACCTGGGTGAGTGACTTCAATGCTCTGTGCCTCCGTTTCCTTGCCTATAAAATGGAAGCTAATATTGGAACTCTTTTGTATCACTCTTGAGGATTTGATGCATAAATTCCGTTAGTACACTAAAAAGTGCCTGGTAAATTGAAGGCACTCGACATATCTAAATTGTTATAATATTATTTTATGGGTAGATCAATAACATCATCTTCATACCTAGACTGCAGTTGGTTTCCTATCCAAAAAGATATTATTTTTAAGACTGATTACTTGTTTGAAATGCATTATTTCTATACTTTTGAAAATGAATAAAAATGATAACTTTTAACAAATACTATGATGTAGTACTAAAACATTATGGTTATCCCCTTTACTTTTCTTTATTTTTATGGGGAAAAAGGAAAACCAAAGGCTTTAAGAATAGTTTAAATGGAAAGATATTTGGATAAATAGGTGATAGGTATAAAAGTTCACAAAATTTTAAAATAGCATGAAACAATATGTGCACTGTGTTTGGCCTCATTTTTAAATAATAAGCAATATGTTAACAATTTGTAGATTATACAACAAACATTCAAAGTCTTATTTTAGTGTATCCTTACCCTTTAGCTCTTATTATTTGTTCAAATATCAAAAAGCATTGAACAAGGCCAATATAATAATGTAAAATTCTTCCACCTAACAATTAACTGTTATTAAAAAGCAGTTAAAATTAGCAACACTGCAATTGTCATTGTAAAGCCAGTTGACAAGTTATAATTAAATGGATTCAGTCCAGACCATGATATAATAAAGTTCCTTCTTAAAACATGACTTTCCATGTTTGATAGTCGTTTTAGCCAAGCTACCTGCTTGCCTTCTTTACCACCACCCCCAAAAATCTAAAATCACAACGCCATGGAACACATTGGCCTTTTAGACTGAGACTGATGTTATATTCTTTTTCTCGCTGCATAATTGTTACAAAGGGCACCCTGAAATCCGTGAGCTCACATGTATTTGGATGTATGTTTGTACGTATATCCCTATACTGACTTCCTCCTTCTTCTGTATATCCAGATACTTTCTTCATTCTTTTCATTCTCTCTCCTAACTGTGGAGCTCAGAAATTGACTCTCAGAGCTTTCATCAGAAAGAAGATCCTGGGTCTGCTGTGAGCCACGTAAGTCATTCACCCTCAGCCTTGACTGCACACAGGAATCTCTCGAGAAACTGAAGGCCTCAGAATTACTTTGTAATATCTTCTCAGGAAATTATAAAGTTCAGCGATTTTGCAGAACATGACTTTAACAACTAGATATCTATTGTCTTATCATTTTATTTCTGCTGCCCTCAGATCCAGCCCATTATAACTGGATCCTGCCAATCTCCGACTAAGACACCTACTAAGCTTTAGAGCATGCACCTTTGAGAGCATTAGCAATGACAAAAAAAAAAAAAAAAAATTCTCTCCTTTTACCTGCAACATATATAGAAGGCTTTTACTTAATTCAAAATAATCATTTATATATGCCAATTATACAGAAGGCACCAGCCAACCTGTCACTGAAAATGCAAAGATGAATTAGATAGATATAATGTTTGTAATCAAAAACTTTGAAATTTATAGAAATAAACAGACTTACACGCACATTTTATAACATCAGACGGCCTTTAATGCAGTTTTCTCAGCACTGGCTGCACATTAGAATCACCAGAGAACTTTAAAAAAACTGCTTTTTGAAGACCTTTCAAAAATCCCCAGAAATGCACATATTAAACTTGGACAGCGTGAGAACTTTTCGAATGCTCCCATCTAAACGATTCTAAAGTGCGTCTGGGTTTGGGAGGCTCTGCATTAATGTTTGCTATAATTGTGATAAAACCAGGTTCTGTGACAGTGGGGAAAGGAAAGGCTTTGAGGAAGGGTAGCATACAATATGAACGAAATACTCGTTATAAACATACCACGTAGCAGACATTTTAAATGAAACAATTTATGTAATAAGTCACAACTACCTTTGAAATAGGTGCTATGATCTGATTTTTTACAAGTAAGAAAACTGTGTCCTAGAAACATTAAATAACTCCTGCAAAGTCAAGTAGATGGCAGAGCCCCAGTCAGCGCCCAGGGCAGGGGTCCTCAAACTTTTTAAAGTGAACTGTCCCCCAGACCGTTGGAGGGCCAGACTGCAGGCCCCGGGACAAGTCAGCCGCTAAGCAGGACAGGCAGCAGCAGCAAAAACACCTGGTGGGCAGGATAATGTCCTAGGCAGGCTGCACGTGGCCTGAGGGCCGTAGTTGGAGGACGCCTGGCCCAGGGTATCTAGCGTCAAGGCTTTTTCTCTCAAAAGTTACCCTGTTCTCCCTAAAGAATGGGAATTCTGGAAGTGGACTACTGTAAACACATTCCAGGAGGAGGAACAGAATGAACAAAATGGATTAGCGTTTACAAGCAAAAGCTCTGAAGCCAGACGTGTGTCTGTTCACACTTTGATTCTATCACTAATCAGCCAAGTTATCTAGTTATCTGTGCTTTAGTTTTCTCAGATAAATTAATAGAACACCCATTTCACAAAGTTGTCGTAGGTTAAAATAAATCAATACATTAGTAGTAACAATAATAGCTGTTCTGAGAAAGAGAATAACTACCAGGGAAGGTGAAATGTTTGGCTGTGGAATAAGTGAGAAGCCCGGTGTGTTAGATTACGGGATATACCTGGGAGCCTAAATAATTAGCACACTTATGTGTTTAAACCTGTTATTCTGTTATAATAATTAAACATGCCTTCTTTACTCATAAATGTATTTCAAAAGTAACTCTGTTCTAGTTTGGACAATAAGGAGATGTACCATAGGAATAATGTAGCAGGTTTACTAAGTAAGAGGTTTGCAGGAAGAATCATTGATGGACTTTGAGTTGGAATAAATGTCACAGTAAGAAAAAAAAAACCCATGTTTTTAAAAATAACTCAGGCAGCAATGTTGGATGGATTGCAAATTTGTAAGACTTTATATTTTCCAAATGCCAAGCACGGCAAACCCGTGCTTTGAAAGACATAGTGGGCATTGGGGACATAGATCAGGAAGAAAAGGGCTGAGAATGGCATGTATCCTAGTGAGACTGAATCTTTAATCTTTGAAATCAAGGACCAAGCCAGGAATTGTTTCATTATTAAGGCCATGTGTGGCCTGAAACATTGGAAAAGACCAAACCTCCATAAATCTGGCCAAATTGCCAGTTGTGTGTGGGTTTGGATTATTCTCACTACAGGAAATAATGGCAGTGCAGGCCAGAGTAGAAAACACAGTGTCACATCCCAGTCTTCAGGACCACGGGCCTGGGAATGGGAAGCTCCTCTGTGATAACGGAGGGAACAAAAGAGAAGAGGAGGAGGAAAGTGACCGTTTTCATGTCTCTTTAAAACTGCTATTGATCTGAAGAGCACACGCACGCTGCTCCCGTGAAAAGCGGGGAGTCTGCATCATTTGCCCTACGTTGGCAATTTTCATGTGGATAAGATTCTCAGTTCAAGCTCTCTTTGAAAGAATATATAATCCCTCACGTAACATTCAAGAAACAGACAAAAAAGCGAAGTGAACCCAGGACTGGAAACACAGTCCAGAATTTCTGCATTCCTTGCACATACCCACAGTTCCTTTAATTATACTCGGGACTTATAAACAGGAAAGTGTTTCACAGATGTAGAGCACCCAAGAGGTGAGCCAAAAAAATAAAATAAATACATGGTTTGGCCAGCCAGACTAGATTAAAGTAACAGAATTTACTAAGGAAGAGAAAAACTATGGAGGAATAATGGGAATGAGGGAATCATGCAAAATGCTACTTACTGGATAAAGCTTGGCAACTGAGACATTGTCAATTTTGATAAATATAACAAAGACACGGGGACTAAAATGAGGGAAAAGATTTATTTTAAAAATGACAACTTTTAACACACAAAATCTCCTTTAGCTATTGTCACATTGACAAACTTTTTTTTTTCCCAAGAGATAAAGTTATCCTGGATTCCGTTACTCTTGGGGTGATTACTGAAAATAATGTTTTTATAATTCTCCCCAAGGTATTTCTAGTGTTAAATATCTGCATCATGTTTTACTAATTCCTATTTGTCTAAATTCTGAACTTTTATAGACTCTTTGCTCCTGCATTGCTCTTAGCCAGATTTCTATCTACGTCACATTAGGAAGTATCTTATGCCAAAACGAATCTCATATAATTTGGAAGTAAATCAGACCAACAGTTTAAGAGGTATTCTTCAGAGAAAGTCAAATTGCGTTTAAAACATCTGCGAAGTACTTTCCCCCTTTGTATGTGGAAGACAAACATGAAATTGATTGAGGCCATGAGACATGAAGTATTTCAAAGTTATTCTACAGGAAAAAGTAAATTTTGTTCATTAGCAATTAATATGCAGATTATCACCTGATTCATTAGCTCACTTAAGTGAGCACAAGAAGCTTGTTATCTAATTTGCCTTCCCAGCATTCCTCCCACTTCACACTCCCGCTGGCACGAAGTCACTGTGGTGGCATCTGTTTCTTATAGAGCTATCAAGAACGATAAGCAGCTTCTTATGTTGCTGAAGTCATGGATTTTTCTCCCTTTTCTCCAACAGTTAATGTGCTGCCATATGGAAAAGATAAATACCAGAACCTAACGTATCAGAGTAAAAAAGAAATGAGAATATAAGTCTTTGAGCACTGACCGTGAAGGAAGCCCTTATGAAGTATGTTCAAAGGTGTTGGGGGTTTTGTTATTAAATGAGTGACCACTTCAAAAATCTTAGCTGTCAAAAATTTTCCTTTATGTCATCCTGTTCAAAAATTCAAATACACACAAGCAGTTAAAACCATGCCTCATTGCTGCATAACAAAACATCCCCAAAACTTCGTGGTTTAAAATAACTTTTTTATAATTATCCTAATGAACCTGCGGCTGACTGAGCTCAGGTGGGTGATTTCATTTATTACAGTTTCTTGTTTATTACCATGAGATGTTAACTGAAGGTGAAATAATCTGATGGCTTAACTGGACTGGATGAGCATGGTGGCTGATTCATCTGGCTGCCAGCTGATGAGGGCTGTTAGCTTGAAGCTCAGTTGAGACTTTAGACCACCAGCCTCTCATTCTGGCTGGGGCTTCATATAGTACGGTAGCTTAGTTATAAGAGGTGATGTCCCTAGAGCAGGTGTTCCAGGATCCCCAAGTAAGAAATGACAAAATTTCTTACTGACTCAGATTCCTGAGTCATCTGGTATACCTTCTGCCGTATTCTACTTTTGAAAAAATGTCAACCCAAATTTAAGAGGTAAGGGTCACGCACAGGACCTGAGCGCTGGGATGCTTGTCTCTTTGGGAGGATGAGAAGGGGTATATCTTTAAATCCCAGGCACCAGATCTCCAATTAAAATCTTGTATAGAAGGCAAAAGGTAAAGTATTTGAAAATATTCAAACTTCAAGAATTTACGGATTCAGGATACAATTTAATATAAAACATTTAATTCCATTCAGCATCTGAGATTACTTTACATAATACTCAACCATACTGGAGTCTGTCTTCATGACCATATGTGGACATAAATATGTTTAGTAAATCATATTTTACATTATTGTCTTACATTACTATAATTTTTTTACCTTAGGTATAATTTTTATCCTTCCTTTTCAATATCAATTTTTTAAAACCACAATTGAGCATTCACAATGTTGAAGAAATTTTTTCTGTACATTAATTTAATTCCATAACTTTTTAATGTTAAAAAGTCTCATTATTATCCCACCTTCTAGGTGAAAAGACAAAGACTTAGAGTTTAAGAATTTACTCATAATCACACAGCCAATGAGTGGTGAAGTTGCAAATTGACCCTAGCAGGAATATCCAAGCTGTAGCTATGGGCCACGTGGATTATGTGAGGACTGTTTTGCTTACCTCTAGTGTCAATTATTGTGAAAATTATGTGCAGACCTGTTTCTTTGCTCATCAGCTTTTGTTAGCGTTTATGCATTTAATGTGTGTTCCAAGATAATAATTCTTCTAATGTGGTGCAGAGAAGCCAATAGGTTGGACACCTTTGGAAAGATCTGGTTTCAGACTTTATACTCTTAAATATAGTAGCAGCTACAACGTCTTATACACAGGAAAAAAAGGTCAGTAACTAGTACTGTGGTCATGTTTAATCTGTAATGGAATGTGGGTCAGGGTAGTATTATCTATTCCCTGTAGCCAAAGAACAGCAGGAATATACTCTCAATAGAATAAGCTGGGCTTATTACTCATTGCAGCAGGGAAGAACATACAATGTGAAAACATGGAATGTACCAGGTGGTGCCTGTGGCTCAAAGGAGTAGGGCACCGGCCCCATATGCTGGAGGTGGCAGGTTCAAACCCAGCCCCAGCCAAAACTAAAACAAACAAACAACAAAAAAAAAAACAACCATGGAATGTATCAATAAGATGGTTTTAGGAAGAGCTTATTATAGGGTTTGGGGTCTTACTGCGTGACTTTGGAGAGGTCAAAGAAAGGTATAAGGAAGCAGTGATTTGCTCTAGATTCAATGTCATAGGAAAGTGGGGACAATGTTATGATTATTTCAAGATGTGTTATAGAAAGAAGAAAACTATAATTGATAAAGAAATAAGAGTATTAGCCAGGAGATGTAGATGCTTGATATCTGGTGGTTTGCACAGTGACCATTTCCTTGTCTGTGATTAAAGAAAACTATACAGTGTTTGTTTTTAATTCCACTTTATCATGATCTTACAGTGACTTTATCTGATATTGATGTTCTTTGATATTGTTTTTATCCAACTTATATTCAATAGCAAAACATGGTCTAGTCTTGAGTGTCAGACAAATTCCTGCATGTCCGGAGCTACTTTTACAATTTAGTTTCTTAGTAGAATGATACATTTTAGTGAATATAGTGGATTTATTTTATTTTATATTTTATTTCATGTTAATGTGAGGTTAATTGTGACCGGGTCACAATTTTTGAATTTGTTAGGTAGAGTTCCTCTTGTAGTTGTGTCCCACACCCAAAAGGTTTGCCATATACTCCTACCTTGTGACCTTTAGGTCAGAGCCCAACAACCCCTCCTCTCCTCTTCCTTATTCCCCCTCCCCCCAACATGAATGAAGTTTTTCTCCTATGTGGGCATGTGTTAGATTGTCTACTGGCATCACAATAAAATTGAATACTTTAGATACTTGCTTTTCCATTCTTGTGATATTTTACTAAGAAGACTAAATTTCAACTCCATCCAGGTCAATAGAGAAGATGTAAAGTCACTATCTTTTCTTATAGCCAAATAGTACTCCATGTATACATATACCGCAGCTTGTTAATCCTTTCCTGAGTTGTTGTGCATTTAGGCGATTGTAAATTGAGCTGCAATAAACCTTCTAGTGCAAATGTCTTTATGATAAAATGATTTTTTTTTCTTCTGAGTAGATGCCTAGGAGTGGGATTGTAGGGTCAAATGGGAGATCTAATTTGAGTTCTTTGAGAATTCTCCATACTTCTTTCCAAAGAGGCGGTATTAGTTTGTAGTCCCACCAACACTCTAAAAATGTTCCCCTCTCTCCATATCCCGGCCAGAATCTGCAACTTTGGGACTTTGTGATGTGGGCTACTCTTACTGGGATTAGGTGATGTCTCAGAGTGGTTTTAATTTGCATTTTTCTGTTGACTAGGGATGATGAGCATTTTTTTCATGTTTGTTAGCCATTTGTCTGTCATCCTCAGAGAAGGTTCTGTTGATATCTCATATCTCTTGCCCAGTGATAGATGAGATCGTTTGCTCTTTTTTGTTGTTGATTAATTCGAGTTCTCTATAGATTTCACTTATCAAGCTTTTGTCAGATTTGTAACATGCAAATATCTTTTCCCATTCTGAAGGTTATCTATTTGCTTTAATTGTTGTGTCCTTAGCTGTGCAGAAGCTTTTCAGCTTAATGAAATCTCATTTGTTAATTTTTGTTATTGTCACACTTGCCACTGAAGTCTTCTTCATAAAATCTTTCTCTAGGCCAGCAACCTCAAGAGTTTTTCCCATACTTTAATCCAGAATTTTTATCATTTCATGCCTTGGATTTAAATCTTTTATCCATCTTGAATCAATTTTTGCAAGTAGTGAAAGGTGTGGGTCCAGTTTTAGTCTTTTACAGGTAGTTATCCAGTTCTTCCAGCACCATTTATTGAATATGGATTCTTTCCCAGAGTATATGATTTTGTTTGATTTAGCAAACATCAGATGGCTGTAAGAGACTGGTTTTATCCATTGGTTTTCTATTCTGCTCCAAATGTCTATGTCTCTATTTTTGGGCCGATACTATGCTATTTCAATCACTATGGACTTGCCTCCTGTCTAAGGAAAGAAATAGCAGAAGATATTAACAAATGGAAGAGCATACCATGCTCCTGGTTGGGAAGAATCAGCATGGTTAAAATGTCTATACTTCTCAAAGCAATCTATAGGTTCAATGCAATCCCCATTAAAATGCCAACTTCGTAGTTTGAAGAACTAGAATAGTTTTTCATTTTGTATGGGACCAGAAAAAAACCCTGTATAGCCAAGGCAATTTTTAGTGATAAAGATTTAATTTATGGGCGGTGCCTGTGGCTCAAAGGAGTAGGGTGCTGGCCCCATGTACTGGAGGTGGTGGGTTCAAATGTGGCCCCGGCTAAAAACTGCAAAGTATATATATATTATATATATATATTTATACTTAAATTATTTTAGCACATATGATGCTAAGTCAAAACAAGGCATCTCAACAGAGACATTATATATTTGTAATTTGTAATTTAAGTAATTTTATTGGTAAAAAAATGTATTAAAGATAATTTTTGTTATTAAATATCTCTATATAACATTCTATTTTAAAGTGTGTTATCGTTACATCCTCAAAGAAAATTATTCCTCCTGAAATACCTCTAACTTTTTAATAAAATTAAAGTGGAAAAGTTTGATATAGTAACAGTGATGACTGATTTTATATTAATTAAGTATCTGTTTTAATATTGATGTGAAACTATTACATTTATATCAATTGCTGCTGCCATTATATTCTATAACACTAAGATTGAAAGAAACAACTGGGGATTTTGAAACTAGATATATTGACAGGTCATCATGAATCATAAGATTCATGAGAATTCCATTCCATATTAGTTGTTGGTAATATACTGCAACAAATTAACCCTTGATTTTCACCATGACTGGGTTAAATGTCATTAAGATATATTGCAGATTCAAAAAAATCAGACTGTATACCACTCAGCAGTTGCTGAGATTCAGCATTTAGGCATTACAAAGTAATTTAGTACAGGTAGAAAAAGAAGAAAAGAAAGAAAGAAAAAATTTCTAATTGCCATGACAAGGTCTCATATCTCTGACTTCTTTTATTCTTGTTTATCCCTCAAGAGTAAGCTTAGTTTTCACTTCCTTTGCTTAAGATAAATTCTGTATTTTGTGGCCCCTAAAAATCCTGTTAATAATTCTACCATTTTTATTTGTCTCCTCCACTAGAATGTGGGTTCTTCAAGAATATAGTGATTTATATTTTTACCTCAGTGCCTAATGTAACATCTGGCATTGAATGGGCATTCAAAAACTGCTTGTTGCATAAATAAATGAACAAATGAATGAATATTAGGTCATGTTTAGTTCATAGATAAACTGGCTTAAGAATTTTTTTCTCATAATGAACAAGGTTATCAGACTATGATGAATGAAATTTTTACCTAATTCCATGAAAGCATATCAACTTATTTTAAAAATAAAGTGATTTTTAAAACTATGTATAAAAGATCTAACTTGTTAAACTTTCATGTAAATTTACTATTCTTATTGTTGTACCTAGAAGATAAGATGTTTTCTAAAATTGCTTTCTTATTTCATTTTTAGAGTTTGTTTTGGAAAATATAAATTAAATGTGGATCATATATAGTTAATTAAAGAAATTAAAAATGAATTTTTGAATGCGTATTTTAGAAAACACATGTAAAGTTAATTTCCAATGCAAATGAAATAAATTCTGATATTTATAAATACCACATAAAAAGTGTATAACATCAGAACTTCAAAACCTGAATCCCAATGTTTAGAGCATAAAGTCAATAACAAATAAAGCAAATTTGTTAATTCACAGATATTTATAGCCATATATAACTGAGCAAATAATGTCAGAGATTGTTATTTGGAAGGAAAATTCATAATATTCCTTTTAGAATCAGACCTTACAAAAAGTTCTGCATAGTTTTAGCCCACAAATTAGTAGGTAAACATTATTGAATTAATTTAATTTTGTTAACGCTTCTCATTGTTACTCATAACTTTAAAAAAAAACACATTACTGCTAATAATTCACATTGCACCAATTAATCATGATTGCATCAATCGTAATACCAACTAGATTAACTGCTGCATCCTTTACTCCCAATCCCATTGGAGGTAAGACCTTTTTGGACTGGAGAACAGACCTTGTTGGACTTCCTGGAGGCAAGACCTTGTTGGATTTCCATAGTATTTTGAGAAAAATATAAGAAGCTATCAGAGAAAGAGTCATTTTCTTCATTAAAGAAAAATATAAATAATTTATTCATGCTTCCTACAAAATATGAAATCATCATTTCTATCATGATTTAACTAATTAAATTAATTTCTAGTCAATTATATAGTTTGACTTATAACTCAGTTTATAGGACAGAGAAAATAGTTCAACAGTTTTATGAGACACTTGAATTTGCACAATTAATAACAAAAAAATTGCTAATTTAACAATTATTGACAAAGTTAATCTACTATATAAGTATCAGATGAAATTCAAAACTTATATAATGAACCACAGTAAATTTATAAATATAATTCATATATATGCATGGAACCATAGTTATGAGGGATAGAGAGGAATAAACTCCCCAAATGCCTCCATAAATATATTTTCTTGGCCTTACCCATAAAGGTCTTTAAAGTCTCAATTAGAAAAGCTGGTACTATAGTCAACACATTTTTATTTATTTTATTTTATTTTATTTTATTTATTGAGACAGTCTCAAGCTGTCACCCTAGTTAGAGTGCCATGGCATCATCATAGCTCACAGCATCTTCCAACTCTTGGGTTCAAGCAATCCTCTTGCCTCAGTTTTTTGTATTGTTACTAGAGACAGGGTCTTGCTCTTGCTTAGGCTAGTCTTGAACCCATGAACTCAAGCAATCCACCCACTTTAATCTCCCAGAGTGCTAGGATTACAGGCACTGAAGGTTATGGTTAGGCATGAGCCACTACATGTGGCCAGTAAATACATTTTTAAATATAAATATTTTAGACACAAATAGAAAGTTGTTTGAAAATTTTTTATACCATTACAAAAGTGAAGTATTTTTCTGCACATAGTAATCTCAGAATTTCCACAAAATAACATTTAAATCCCAAGAGGTTGAAGTTTTTTTTTAATATTAAAGACGTCATTACATCAAAAATTTCCATTGCTAAGTACATGAATATTTGGATATGTTTTATCCTATTTGTAAAAAATATTTTATACTTTAACAAGATTCGGGATATCATAGTCCAAAACTTATTGATCATATATGAAATACTTAGTACATCAGCATTTGTGATCTAAGTTAAGTTTCTAGTGATTATTAGAGAGATTAGAATAATGTAACAGACCTCCAGGTGTGGAATATTATTTAAAAAATCCTTAATTAAGTGGTTTGCTGTATGTTAGATGTATAATTATGGTAACAACATAAATTCAAAGATGTTGAACAACATCCACAAGGTTACAAAACTAGTAAGTGGCAAAATCAGGATTCAAATATAGGCAGAGTGGCTTTTGCACCCAATGGCCGAACCTCTATGCTATCTCTAGAGCATCTGGTATTTCTCCTTTTATAAATGAGGAGGCCAAGGTCCACTGAGTTAAAATAAACTAAACAAAGTTATTTTTTCTCTAAATATAAAAGCTTTCCATTTCTTCTGTTTGAATTACCCCTTTATAAGACATATGCCTTTCTCCCGGGCGGGGGCCTTCCTATTTGCTGTGTCCATAGGCCACATTCCAAGTCCACCTTTCCAGGTCCACCAGACTTTGGTTTAGGCCATTTGGTCAAAGTGGAAATACCCTGAACTAGACTAACTAAACCTCAAAGTTACATTTTTTGATCAGCAAAGACATCTGAAAAGATGTACAAATAATGGGGAGAAAGAGAAATGTCGAAAACATATAATGAAAGATGAGTGGAAAAAAATAATTTGCAAAAGAGAAAATCTTTGGAAGAAGAGGAAATTTTTTAGTCTTGAATAGTTGGAGAATGATGTATTGCTATCTCCTAGTTGTCTCTTTGCTCTGAATGAATGTTTGTACCATACATACACAACCACCAACCCTGCCCTCTGTGCCCCAAATTCATATGTTAAAACTCTAATTACCAATATGTTGGCATTTGGAGAAGAAGACTTTGGGACATAATTATATAATGAGGATGGAGCCCTTATGGTGGTATTAGTGCCCTTTTTATACAAGATACAAGGGGGAATTTGTTTCCTCTCTATCAGCTCTAGCCTGTGCAAAGACACACCTGAAGGTGGCTGTATTTAAGGTAAGAAGTGGGCCCTCAACTTGAGTGTTTGTCATCTAAGCCACTCAGTCCAGGGTTAGTTTGATGTAGCAGCTCAAACTACTTGGAGCATTTAAGTTGACTAGGAACACCTTACCTTAAGCATTTTCTTTTTAATGTTAGATAAAATTTAATGCTCAATGCTGTTAAAGTTTCAGTGAAGTAGCTATAATTCATGACATAAGTAAAAGTTAATATAACTTTTATACAAAAAAATTTAGACATATGTATAAGGCCAAAATGTATATACCCTTTGACCCAGTAAGCCCACTTATGGGAATTTATAGAAAGAAGACCAAAAACAAATACAAAAAAAAAGAAAAAAAAACAATACATAAGTATGTTGCAGTGATAGCAACAATTTTGTAACACCCTGAATATCCAGTAAGAGGGGAATGCATACATAAACTATGATGTAATTACACAAAGTAGAGTTTATTACATTGATAAGCAAACTTTAGTGTTTAAGTGTTTAACTTAACAAAGGCAAGTTAAAATACTGAAATTTCAGAGAAATGCATTTGAGAAATGCATTTGAAGTAGATATGTAATTGTTCACAGTGGTAAAATTGTAAGTGATTTTCTTACATTTTGTGTCATGTATGTCAAAAACACATTCATATTGTGAGATGCATAAATCTTTTAAATTTGAAGTGACTGCTGAATGAAAGAATATAGAGAAAAGGTGCTTCTTTTGTGATTCTTTTTATCCCTCTAGGCACAGTGTTTTGTTAACACAATGAGGACAGTAAGTACACATTCTGCTTAAGGTAAGGTGTTCCTAGTCAACTTAAATGCCCCAGGTGAATGTGTTTCCACACCAGAGAAAAGACTGAGAAAGAGCAGGGACCCTTCTGCTCCTTGCTGAGCTCTTACTTTTCCTCATATGCTATGTATTCCTCCAGAGAATAGTAAAATATATAAAATGAGCTAGATCCTAGTACAAGACAAGAATTCAGTCTAAAATGTCTAGATCATTAAAATATTTCCAGTTTGGGGTGGTGCCTGTGGCTCAGAGACTAGGGTGCCAGGCCCATATGCTGGAGGTGGTAGGTTCAAACCCAGCCCCAGCCAAAAACTGCAAAATATATATATATATATATTTCTAGTTTTGTTACTCACAAAACTGATGACTCTGGATGGCATATTTTCCTCATCTGAAACAACTGTCAGTATCAAACAAGTGATTATGCCCAACATAAAGAACTAGTTATCACTTATCATTTTTGCAGTATTATTTGTTAAGTGCTTGTTAGTTTGCTGTTTACAATTCATGACAAAAGTAAAAGTTAATGTAACTTTTATACAAAACAAATTTAGACGTAGCTCAAATTAACACACCCTCCAAATCTATTCTTCAACTTTATTCACCTTGTCTTGTGAGATGCTGATTTCTGTGGATTGTGCCAAAGGGTTATTTTTCTTCTCAGTGGAAGTTACCAGCAGCATTTGAAGGAAAGGAGTATAAGGTCATATGTTTGTGGCCCTGGCTCCCTTCCTACTAGGTCACTGAGACTTGGCTATGGAATTCCTGATTCCTTCTCACCAGGCTGCCCTGTCCTTGCTATCCTCCCTGAGTTCCAGGAACCTCCTTCCTCAACCCTGAGCCTAGCACTAATAATAGCCCTGTGCTGTTGTTAACCCCAGAATTCTGCCTGCTCTGGGTGGTCCCTGAAAGGTAAAGTAGATTGGAGAATGGCAGAGATGTAGTCTATAAAATTGCATCAGGCAGAAATTGGGGAATATAGAGAAACATAGTTTAACTGAATATTATTAAGAATAATTTTCTGAACAATATCAATGTGGTGTGCGCCTGAGGAAACAGTAATTGTCATCATCTGAGGATTATAATCAGACAATTAAAACTTTTTAGTACAGTAATGACTTTACAATAGAGGTCCCGAACTTGCAAGTAATCATATCCAATCAAAATAAATTTATATTTTTTGTAAGTATACTGTACCAAGTATTTTAGACAGCATTATCATTTTATAATTCTCATTAAAGGATGCAATATTGCTATAATTTAGATCCAGTATTTGTAATTTAAAAAAAAAGAAAGGCTAAATATAAAAGAACAATAACAATTTATTATATTTGCTGGATTTAAATACTAAGGACATTGCTAAATTTTTTTTATAACATTAGCTTTATGGAGCTTTAATTTACATAGAGTAAATTAGTCCTATTGTTTGGGCATATGGTACAGAGTTTGGACTAATCAAGACATGTTACCCTAACAAAAATTAAGATATAGAATAGTTCATCAAAACAAAAACTTGCTTCATGGCCATTTGAAAACAATTCCCTCCTCTGAACCCTAGCGCCAGACATTGGCAACGACTGATATGATTTCAGTCCCTCTACCCTATATGTTTCTAGAATTTTAAGTAAATGCAATCATAAAATATGTAGCTTTCGTGTCTCACTTCTTTCCCTAATCATAATGGTTTTGAGAGTCATCCTGAATATGGCATGTATCAATAGTTTGTTCCTAACCGTTGAGAAATATAATATTGTATTGATGTACCACAATCTGTCTATCCATTTGCCATGTGCTTTTGGGTTATGTCTAGTTTTTTGGTCATTATGAATAAAGCATATATTAATAATCAGGTAAAGTCTTTGTAGGGACAAATGTTGTCATTTCTTTGGGTTAAATACATGCAAATGAAATTGTTGGGTCATGGAGTAATGTATAACCTCTCTAGGCCATAGTTCCTTCATTTATAAAATAGGTATAAATCATTTTTGCATGGATTAAATGGATTAACATGATGTGGCATTTAGAACAATGTCTGGCACATAGTAAGAACTCAATAAAGGCTAGCTATTAACATCATCGGGGACATATTGTCAATTTCAGTCCAAATCCCAAATTGGCCTCTTGCCGGAAATTCTTTTGAGTTCAGTAGGATCTGTATCTGTGGATGTGTTTATTTATTTTCTTCTTTGTTCCAGCAGAGTTGGAGAAGACATCTGTCGATATTAAGGAGCTAAAGCTTACCTGAAGATAACCAAAAAAAAAAAAAAAAAAGACATTTGAATTTTGTTTCATCTTTGGAGTTTAAGTGTAGCTTCATACGGATAGAATAATTACCAGACGCTCACATGTAATAGTGGTTTTTTTTGTTTGTTTTTGTTTCTGGCTGGGGCTGGATTTGAACCCACCACCTCTGGCATATGGGGCCAGTGCCCTACTCCTTTGAGCCACAGGTATGTTTTTTTATCAACTTCTGTGCCTTCCTCATAATTCTGAGTTCCCTGCCATAGTGCTCCACTACTTTAGTTTTGGTTCACAAAATGAAAAAGTCAGGCCCAGCAATTCTCACATGTCAATAGCAAGCTTAGTGTTAAAGACAGAACATTGTCAAGTGTTTGTCTCCTTTTTATTTACCAAATCAAACTGGCTTTGTGTGTGTGTGTGTGTTAAACAACATACTTGTGTTAATAAAAGGAGCTTCATACTTGAATTAATTTAACTTCCAACCTCAGAATATTGGACACCTTATAACTTCCAATAATGCTACAAAAAGAAGTGTATTGGACTTTCTTAGTCTTTGCCTTTTTGGCAAGTTATTGATATAGTATCAATGATAGGAAAAGGAAACAATTTAAAAACTTCTAAATTTACTCTTGAAAATTAAAGATTAAAATCCATAAGTTTTAAATTTTATATTCTCCCTAACACTTTGCAATATATCTGTGTAGAAATTATTTTTGTTAATTTGGGACAATTTTTGATAGTTTTTTGGTAATCAAGGCATACACACACTGACACACAGAGAGACTCTAATGTATGTAAAAGAAGAATTCAATAAGCCACCTGAATGAAACCATTACAAATGTGAATTATGCATATGAAATAGATTTCTTTCAGTGAGTTTCTCATCATTTAGATTCACCTGATGTTAAAGCCTATGGGGTCTTGAAGAAAATCCAGCTTGCAGTGAAATTTAGGAGGGCAGAACACAGCGGGCAGAGCCCAGTGATGAGAGCTGTCAGGAGATCCTCCATGGGGGACACCTGGCAGGCTTTGCCAGGCTCTCGTCACAGGTGGAGCATAATTTGATGGCTTTATCTACACCTCTCCTGGGTGTTTTTTTCCACATCATGGAAATCTCGTTCAATTCAGTCTGACAGATGGATATCTGATTTGTAGAAATGTGGGAGCCCCTGCAACTCAGAACTGAGAGAAACGTGACTGCCAGTTGTTGGGAGCAGAGATACAAAGCCAGGTAAGGTGTGATGTGGGATACTTGATGTTGGGTTCCTTGTCTTTCCGCCTCTAGGCATACACTGTAGAAACCATAATATATGCATATATTATGCAGATAATTCTGTTATAGTGGTTAAGCTTCAATGTGGAAGGAAGAGTTGATGAGTACCATAAATGCCGGATTTACTTAATTGCATTTTAAATCATGTTCTCCAGGATCCACTTAAAGGGGTTGATGGACATGAACATGTTATTTAATATTACTTTAGATATATGTGCATTTGTTGTTCAGATTCTGAAGAAAGTAAGGATGTTTGTTCGCGAGTATCACAAAACACTATGATTTTTCTCCTTTCCTGTTGCCCCTTTTTTCTCTAAATCATGCTTTCTCTTTACACATTGGAAACGCAAGACCCAAAGGATGATTAAAGACATATGATGAGATATTGGGTACTAAATTATCTTTCAAGAGAGTTCATTTTTCAAAACAAATTTCGCTGTGTTTTTCAGGTTGACAATCTATACAACTATGTGAGAGGGGAGGTACCTCGCAGTATCCCTCTATCACCCTGTGGATCCACAGAGGGAAGCCCACTCTGTGCTCAGCCCTCGGCAGGACTGGAAGTTGGTGCCCTGAAGTACCTGCTCAAAAGTGCCCTTATCAGAGAACACTGCCTTGCCTTGCCCTTCTGTCTCACTTTTTTAATCCTTCCTTCTGCTTTATTTTTCTCCATTATTGATGTTTTATTTATTTGTGTATTGGCTGTCTCCCATACTGGAATATAATCTATGATAGAGAAGTTACTTTGTTTTTTCTCTTTTGTATACTAATAACTAAAACAATGCTTGACATACAGTATTGTTGTAACCCAGCCCTCTTTCCCCTGCCCACTCCTGTTCCCCAGCCCTCACCTATTCCTCCCACTCACTCCAGCCCATTTCCCTCCTCCTCCCTTCTCCCCCCAGAGTTGACTCCAGGAACAAGGCAAGTCCCTCTGCCCGCCAGGGTGGCCGAGAACACGTTCCCAGGCCCCCTTCTTCCTCCTAGAGTTGCCAAGAACAAGCTTCAGATACAAGGAAAAAAGTCCCAAGTTTCACAAAACCCCCAAGTTCTCAGTAGATGAACAATGGTGGAAAACTCACTGAGACTTGATTAATT